>CM076081.1:35279442-35291942 GCA_038088235.1 Zacco platypus | reverse complement strand
TGACAAAACTTCCCATTTTGTAAATCTCACAGCTGAAACAGAGACAAATTTGGCACTCGAAACATTAACACACGGTCTCTGTTTGATTTGAGAGCTGCAGCAAGGCAAGATTTCACTGAATTACAACTTAAAATTCAGTCCGTTTCTCACAAACGATCTACATACTGACCTGGATTATAGTGCACAAAAATATATGGCATTTTTAGCCCTTTTCAGAGCTTGATAGTAAAGAAACTAATCTCTCCAAATTGATACAATGAAGCTCAGAGGAAATATTAGTAATGCAAAAAGAGTCTTCAGGGAGGAAGAAAGATGTGCTTAATTTTCCTGCGTAATGAAACCCCAGCAACTCTTTCGTGTTTATTTCACACATGGCATTCATATTTCCCCACCCACGAGGAAGAGATCATTTGACTTGTGTTTTGCTCTGTGTGGACCGTAGCTGAGGAACCAGTGAAGAGGGAAGAGTTCACGATCTCCATGAGCGTCTGCTGCTTATTCTAACATCATCATCATCATCATCATCATCATCATCACAGCATTGAGCTCTAGGGCATCTCCTCAATTTCTTCAGCTTCTACTAAGCCGGTCTGATCGGTGGACGGGGATCTGAAGGGCGGGTGGTACTCGATCAGGTTGAGGATGGATGAACCCGGGTTGTTTCTTTGGTGAAGGAACCAAATCACTGCGGAAACGGCCAGTATCAGCACCACACTGATGATGACCAGAGCTGAGAGAAGAGGACTGTTCTCTGGAGGAGGGGAACGAAGAAGTATAATGATGAGTCAAGACGGCTCCAAACAAAAAAACAAAAAAAAAAACGGAATCAGGAACTAACACATTTGGTATGGCAGCTTGTTTCTGCCACTAAATAAAAAAGGCAATTCTGACTTTATAACTCACAATTCTGACTTTATATCTCACAATTCTGACTTTATATCTCACAATTCTGACTTTATATCTCACAATTCTGACTTTTTATCTCACAATTCTGACTTTATATCTCACAATTCTGACTTTATATCTCACAATTCTGACTTTATATCTCACAATTCTGACTTTATAACTCACAGTTCTGACTTTATAACTCGCAATTCTGACTTTTTATCTCACAATTCTGACTTTATAACTCGCAATTCTGACTTTTTATCTCACAATTCTGACTTTATATCTCACAATTCTGACTTTATATCTCACAATTCTGACTTTATATCTCACAATTCTGACTTTATATCTCACAATTCTGACTTTATATCTCACAATTCTGACTTTATATCTCACAGTTCTGACTTTATATCTCACAATTCTGACTTTATATCTCACAATTCTGACTTTTTATCTCACAGTTCTGACTTTATATCTCACAATTCTGACTTTATATCTCACAATTCTGACTTTATAACTCACAGTTCTGACTTTATAACTCGCAATTCTGACTTTTTATCTCACAATTCTGACTTTATAACTCGCAATTCTGACTTTTTATCTCACAATTCTGACTTTATATCTCACAATTCTGACTTTATATCTCACAATTCTGACTTTATATCTCACAATTCTGACTTTATATCTCACAATTCTGACTTTATATCTCACAATTCTGACTTTATATCTCACAATTCTGACTTTATATCTCACAGTTCTGACTTTATATCTCACAATTCTGACTTTTTATCTCACAATTCTGACTTTTTATCTCACAGTTCTGACTTTATATCTCACAATTCTGACTTTATAACTCACAGTTCTGACTTTATATCTCACAATTCTGACTTTATATCTCACAATTCTGACTTTATAACTCGCAATTCTGACTTTATAACTCGCAATTCTGACTTTTTATCTCACAGTTCTGACTTTTTATCTCACAGTTCTGACTTTTTATCTCACAGTTCTGACTTTTTATCTCACAGTTCTGACTTTTTATCTCACAGTTCTGACTTTATATCTCACAATTCTGACTTTTTATCTCACAATTCTGACTTTTTATCTCACAATTCTGACTTTATAACTCGCAATTCTGACTTTATATCTCACAATTCTGACTTTATAATCACAATTCTGACTTTATATCTCACAATTCTGACTTTATATCTCACAATTCTGACTTTATATCTCACAATTCTGACTTTATATCTCGCAATTCTGACTTTATAACTCACAATTCTGACTTTACAACTCTCAATTTTTATTTTATAACAATATCAATTGCATGATGTAAAGTCAGAATTGTGAGATAAAAAGTCATAATTATCTGTTTTATTTAGTGGCGGAAACAAACTTCCATAATTTGGACATTATGTCTCTTAGGGGAAAAAAAAGATTGGAAAAAAACAAGGAAGTGTACCGGAATAATAGCAAGATTGTATCCACAAGAAAAGCTAATTACAAAAATATGATGATACTTACTGGGTGGAGGAATCCAGACTGCCTCTGAAAAACATACCAGAAAGACAGAGGGTCAAATTACACTAAACATTCTTTATGGACATTGACAGTTAAAAATAGATGAAACACCTAAATTTTACCTGCCATAACTTTGGAAAACATAAACATGCATAAATGTTGTATGTTCTTTCCACAATTTTACCACTTCATGTTATTTTCTGTTTATTTTAACAAAATTATATTACATCATTCATTACACCTGAAACCAAATTACTCAAAATTACCACCCAAATACAAATCTCTACACTTTTTTTAGAGCTGCTTTACAGCTCAATTGAATTCTGTTTGAACATTGAATCATTTTCCTGTTATTACTGTGAAGCTGCTTTGAAACAATATGTATTGTATAAAGCGCTATAGAAATAAAGCCGACTCAACTTGCACACCATGCATATGGTCGTCCACTGAAAGCTAGTTATTTGAATTTATAAAGTTTTAAAAATGGACATTTTTCTTACAAAAACGCATAATTTCGCTTCAGTAGACCTTTATTAACCCCCAGAAGTCGTACGGATTATTTTTTTTTTAATGGTTGGATGCATTATTTTTGTCTGCAAAATGCGGCCCTCCATTCACAACCATTATAAACCTTGGAGGACGAAGGGTATTTTTAAATATATCTCAGATTGTGTTCGTCTGAAAGAAGGTATTCATATACACCTAAGGATGGCTTAAGGGTGAGTAAATCATGGGGTAAGTTTCATTTTTGGGTGAACTGGATGTACTAAAATAACTAAAACTGAATAAAAAAAAAGGACTAAAAAAAAACAACAACATTACTATAACTTTAAAGTTAAAATGAAAAAACACAAAACTAAAAATTCAAAAAAACAAACAAAAAAACAAATAAAAACTATAAATGGTCTCTCAGGGCTGCTAAAATAACACCGTTTCCTCTATTTATCCTGGAATTGTGAACTTACTCGTCTGACACACTACTCCGTTCTCGGGTTCGTCCGAGCAGCTGATGTTTTCCCACTTCCCTGTGTTGGAGTGAAGAACGACACACGTGTCCATGAGAGGCAGATCGGTGTCATCATCGCCACCGTCCTCCCAGTTATTATAGCGCAACACGCTCTTATCATCATGCCACTTGAAGGTGTCTTCTACAAGAGACAGAGACACAGAAAGCTTGTAACTAGACATTTCATATTAATATTCTTAATGAAAATAAACTGGCTTAACAATAAGCATCAGTTCAGTACAGCTTTCACTGTGAAATATATTTCACAAGATCACATAATCCTTTAGTATAACGAATGCAAACACATAAGCTTGGTGTCGGGACTCGACTTGATCACTAAAATCCACCAAGCCAGCACTTATTTACACTTCAAATTTGCACTCATCACAACTGTACATAAAATTGTCTATATTGTATATTTGTATTTTTATGCTTTTTATTATCTGTGTCTTGTCGCTGTCACTTTGTTGCACTGTGGAGCTTCTGTCACTAAAAAAAATTCCTAGTATGTGTAAACATACCTGGCAATAAAGCTCTTTCTGATTCTGATTCTGACAATAATGAAGTTAGTGATAAATTAAAAGAAATAAAGTTGGATTTGGAGTGGTAGTGATGCAAGCAGCTGTTTATATTTGCATTGTAATGCGTTATGAATGATTGGGTCGTCCCAAAATTTAAAAAAAATCAATTTTTATGTGTTTTTAATTGCTGATAATAGATGGAAATTATAATTCATACATAAATTTATGTTCAAACCAACTGCAACTCATTCTTTAACTTTCAACAAAACCTCATCTAGATGACATTATCTTGACATAAAGCCAGATGTTTAGGTTAAAAATACATGCAAACACCTGATGAAAGAAACACAACGCAGCTGAATCTCTGTCACATTCTTACTGAGCCATGAACAGATGATCAAAGTTCACATTGTCCTCTGGCTCATTGTTTAATAACTAAGTGAAGTCTTTCATCATGAAGCCTAAATAGGCTGATGCACACATGTGGCGTCTGGAATAAGTTTCTATAGTTCTCACTTGAAAGCATCTGGACTCTGGGTGTGGATGATGTATTCTTTGAATCCGACAACTAGCCCCTAAAATAACAGGATTTCCTTGTGTTGTGACGACACGTGTGAAAAGTGCACCAGAGGAAGACGGCTCGAAAAGTTAATGTGTGTTTACACGTACATTATGCATGGAGCAACTTTAAAGGGCTATCATGCCATTCAAACTCATATTAAAAGCCACATTAAACCCCATTTCGATGTCAAACCTGGCACAGCGGTCAGAACAAACACAAAAGAACAGCTTGAACATTCTGCCCAAAATTTCATTTTGTGTGAAACAACATGAAACTGGTGCCAAAATATTTGTTTAATGAACCCTCTAAAACAGAAAGAAGCAACCCGTGCTTCACTCAGTTAGAAGTTATACAGACCGTCAGCAACACCAGGCATATAAAACTCAATGACTAAACAGACTGGTTAAGATTGTTCAAAGAACTTCTCCTTTAAAGGTCTAAGCTAAAAGCACTGACTAGGCAACAGTCATGTAAACAAGTCTCTTCCAAGGCCCCTGGATTGAACAGATTAGTGAAGTTCAGCTGCATTCCAGTGCAGAGAAGCTGGACCGTGTCCAATAACATGCTGAAGCATACATTTTTGTGTTTTTAAAAGTGAAAAAATATTATTTTTAGAACGTATAACTTAGGAATAAAGCAGAACCCGCACACTGAATCAAAGAGTAAAAATTATTTACTGAGGAATAAATAATAATTACATAGTGAAGAACAAAAATAGTGATATACCTGTAAAATATATCTCGATATCGATATATACAGCTCTGGAAAAAATTAAGAGACCACTGCAAAATTATCAGTTTCTCTGGGTTTACTATTTATAGGTATGTGTTTGGGTAAAATTAACATTTTTGTTTTATTCTATAAACTACTGACATTTTTCCCAAATTCCAAATAAAAATATTGTAATTTAGAGCATTTATTTGCCAAAAGCAACAACTGGTCAAAATAACAAAAAATATGCAGTGGTCTCTTAATTTTTTCCAGAGCTGTATATATCTCGAATATCTGTAAAAATTGTAACAACCTCATTTTTAAAAGGGTATTTTATAGGGTAAAATTTGGTCTTCCATAGTATTTGGATCATTATCTACAAATTAAACTGCACATTGCACCTCACGCCCATTGCCCTATATCATTTCTATGGTATTTGTTATGAAAAAGAGTAGCCTAAAAACATTTAGTACAATAAAAATGCACAAAATATGCTATAGCTTAATAACACTGTAATTATATTGCATTATTCATTTAATGAATTTAAGATTAATAGTTTAATAAAATTTAATACAAACATCCCACATATCTGCCACAATACCATGGTTAAAGTTTGTGTTACTACTGTAGAGAAAATTCATGGTACATGTAGGTGATTTATGGATTGAAAAACCTTCTGTATGTGTGGATGATAACAGGATTAGGAATGCAAATATAGTCCATTCTGATGTTTAAAGACCGACATCACTAGGTTTTGAGACACCGGAATGTTTATGGATGAAAATTAAACTTACCGTCACTGTCATAGAACATTCCGAGCCAAACATTCATTTTGTTTTTCCACACAGAAGGGCTGTACTTAACGATGAAGTCATTCTCCTCAACACTTTTTACTGTCAAGAGATCTAAAATTGAAATGGGAAGGTTAAACCATAAAGTATATAAAAACAATACACAAGTTTAGATATTTATATTTCGAGAAATGCAAAAAAGCAATTACCATATCCTCTGCACATCGCTTCTGCATCTTGAATAGAGTAGCTTTTGGCGACATCCTCTTCTCCATGGACAAAGTGATAGCAGTTGTGGCCGAAAGTCAACCACGTCCGTCCATCTGCAGGGCAGTCTGTACAGACAGGATGCTTTTTAGTTTCAACGTTTCAACAAGTCCTAACCAGGTTTGTACACGAGTGATAAAAACTATCACTCCCATTCTAATATGAGATTTTGTTTTAACCTGAACTGCACACTGAACATCAAATGTGTCATGGACTGGTGTAATGGAGGTTAAGAGCTGTGGGAGTTGTGTTAGTGCGCCCGTCTCCCATGCTGGAAACACCGGTTCGGATCTCGCTCTGAGTGGTGCGAGTAGAACCGGAGGGGTTACAATGGTGCCGTGACCCGGATGGGAGTGAGGTTTAGTGGGATGAGGTTAACAGAGGCCAGCTAATGACACTAGAGGCTGTAGTCTTTAAGGTCCTTGTTAGCGAACCTGGCTCCCATTTCAGAAACGCTGGTTCGAATCCCTCTCAGGAACGGTGCGAGTAGAACCGGAGGGGTTACATTGGTGCCGTGACCCGGATGGGAGTGAGGTTTAGTGGGGTGAAGGTAATGGAGGCTAGCTAGTAGGGGTGTGACGAGATCTCGTACCACGTCGAGGTGAAAAGTTGTCTCGTCGTGCTATCAGTGTGAGGGTGAAATTATTATTGAAGATGCCCCCACCACTTTCAAATCGTTTGTGTGGAAACATTTTGGTTTTCCAGTAGAAATAATAAACGGCGAAAGAATAACACACAAGACACAAACAATATGTAAACATTGTAAGAAAACTATGCCGTACACCTCGGCCAAGGTTGTACAGACTTAGGGACCGTTCACATATCGCGCGCATTTTCATTCGTGCAAAATGGAAGCGTATGCGGTGCGGCACGCTTGTTTTTTCCTGGCGCGCCTCCCTCATGGTCGTGGAAAGCACAGATCATTGTTGCATAGCAGCGACAGACGCTACAGAAGCGCGAGCTCCCGAACGCTTGCAAAAGTAGGAGGAAGCGGCGCGGCCGCGCTTTACACGCTTTTTTAGGCGCGATATGTGAACAACCCCAAAAGAGGCAGAAAGCATCGCTATCACTGCTGACGGTTGGACTTCTCGGTGTACGCAGAGCTATATAACAGTTACAGCCACACAATCAATAGTGACTGGGAAATGGTCAACTTTGTACTGCAGTTACAGTTAAAGTGTTATTTGAATTTTTTATTTATATGTTTATTTTATTTATACGGTTTAATTTATGTTCAATCTGTAGAAAGAAGTTCGGTGAGATTTCTCATGTGAAATTATACAGGGCAGAAAACAATTGGTTGATTTTGTGGCAAAACATTTAGCAGTGTTTGCATGTTGTTTTACTGCAAATAATTCATTAAAATAGAAGTAAAATGACATGCATTACAAGTTGATTTCAAAATGCACCAACATTTTTGCATTTTATGATTTTCAGTTGAATAAAAGACTATTTTCCCTTCATACGTTTCATTATTGAGGATTTCTTAAAAATACTATAAAAATCTCGTCTCGTGAACCCAATCTCGTGTCTCGTCTCGTGGGATAGGGGTCTCGTCACACCCCTACTAGCTAGTGACTGACACTTATAGGCTGCAGTCTTTAGGGTCCTTGTTATTGCACCCACATCCCATACCAGAAACACAGATTCGAAATCCACTCGGAACAGTGCAAATAGAACCGGAGGGGTTAAATTGGTGCCGTGACCCGGATGGGACTGAGGTTTAGTGGGATGAATGGAATGGAGGCCAGCTAATGACTGACACTTAGAGGTTGTAGTCTGTAGGGTCTTTGTTAGTGAACCTGGCTCCCATTTCAGAAACGGCAGTTTGAATCCCACTCAGGAACGGTGCGAGTTAAACCGGAGGGGTTACATTGGTGCCGTGACCCAGATAAGAGTGAGGTTTAGTGGGGTGAGGGTAATGGAGGCTAGCTAGTGACTGAAACTTAGAGGCTGTAGTCTTTAAGGTCCTTGTTACTGCACCCGCAGCCCATGCCAGAAACACAGATTCGAAACCCACTCGGAACGATGCAATTGCAACCAGAGGGGTTATACTGGTGCCGTGACCCGGACGGGAGTGAGGTTTAGTCAGGTGAGGTTAACGGAGGCCAGCTAGTGACTGACACTAGAGGCTGCAGTCTTGAGGGTCTTTGTTAGTGAACCTGGATCCCATTTCAGAAACGCCAGTTCGAATCCCTCTCAGGAACGGTGCGAGTAGAACCGGAGGGGTTACATTGGTGCCGTGACCCGGATGGGAGTGAGGTTTAGTGGGGTGAGGGTAACGGAGGCCAGCTAGTGACTGACACTAGAGGCTGCAGTCTTTAGGGTCTTTGTTAGTGAACCTGGATCCCATTTCAGAACCGCCGGTTCGAATCCCGCTCAGGAACGGTGCGAGTAGAACCGGAGGGGTTACATTGGTGCCGTGACCCGGATAGGAGTGAGGTTTAGTAGGGTGATTGTGACGGAGGCAAGCTAGTAAGAGCTGCGCAAGTAAATCTCACTCCCCTGACCTCAAGAGGTGCACTGGTGACTGACGATCGTAAGCGACCTTGTTAGCACACCCGCCTCCAATGCCTAAAATGGCAGTTCGAATCCCGTTAGCAGCAATGCGAGTAGAAACGGAGTTACATTGGTGCCGTGACCCAGTTAAGAGTGAGGTTTAGGGGGTGAGTGTAATGGAAGCCATCTAGTAAGAGCTGTGCGAGTAAAACACTCCCTTAGCCTCAAGAGGTGCACTAACGACTGCTGGAAAAGCCGGTTTGAGTCCTGCTCGGAGTGGTGCAAGTAGAACCTGATGGGTTACACTGGCTGTGATTGTGTCGTGTCAAGCAGCATTTGATTTCAGCGAGGACAGATTTTTTTATTCTTTCATAGAACACTTAAGACATTTTGAACTCAGTGACATCTGTCAAACTCAAAAAAAAAACTCATTAAAGCATCACAAAAGTGTCTTAGCAGTAGTTCACATGACTTATTTGAACTTTATTAACTCAATGAGTCAATAATATTTGGTAAAAAAGACTTTATTGTGTTTTTGTCGTTTTCCAGCACAAATATCAAAACATTCTTAAAATCAAAGATTTTTACTTGAGATGCAAATTATCATAAGATATTACGTTGTATTTTCTGAAGATTGGATCCAAATTAAATGAGTTTTTACTGGGGGGAAAAAAGGAGTTTTTTGAAACAAGTTAAGTTGTCTTCAAATCTAAATCTTTTCAGAAAACAAGACTTAATATCTAAATAATTTTCTCCAGTAAATACATCTTGATTTTAAGAAGATTTAGATATTTGAATTGGGAAAAAAAAAGACTTTTTTGCAATGCAAGAACCAATGTTTTGATCATGTCATGAACGTCTACAGTTACATATATATTTTCAGAAGACTGAAATATAGTGCAAACGTTGTATGGGTGAATTATTACTACTACTACTAATAAAAAACACTATAGGCATTTCAATAACTTTAAAATAAAGACTAAATAAATTTCAATGACTTTGACATGCATGAAAATAATCTCAGGAAAATCGCCAGAAAGTTCTGTCACTGTAACCAAGAACTGAAACAACGTCACAGAAGGCTCATTAAGATATTAATACGGTTATTAATAACTATCAGGCCTACTAATTAATGACATTACTAACAAAACGTGTAACTTCCGCTTTCATTTGGAGCCTTACTAGTTTTTTCTAGTTAGTAGTCAAAGCTCGTGACATTGTGATTCACAGACACTGACGTGAAGAGAAGTTTGACAAGTAATTCACAATAACAAAACTCAGTTTCTCGTGGCGATCTCAGCTGAAGTTCACCCCTGTTGTTTTCATCGCCATTAAAACCAGCTGTACAGTCACGCGCTCTGCGTTAAACGCGTAAACAAACCAAACAATAACACAAACTACTCACCAAAAGTGTCGGCTCCTCGCGCGTGACGGCACGCAAGAGTGAGAATAAAGGTGTAAAACACTGTAGAATGACGACTTCTAGACTCCATGTTTTCGACACAGCGCAGATATCATGGCTGAGCGCGTCACACACACACACACACGCGCGCGCGCGCACACACACACACACACACACACACACACACGCACACACACACGCACACACACACGGTGTCAACCAGACAATTTTTGTATTCATGTAAATAAACGAACTAAAGTACAGAAATATACAATATAGACGATAAATGTAAATTAAAAAGTAAATTATTTTAAATACATAAATAAGCAAGCCTATATAAAAACAAACAAACCAGCCTGACCAGCAAGACAACTTGGTTATTTAAAGTGTTAGTTCACCCAAAAATTGAAATTCTAAAGTTCTACAACCGTAAGACCCTCGTTCATCTTCAGAACACAAATGAAGATATTTTTGATGAAATCCGATGGTTCAGTGAGTCTCTATTGACTTTCAATGACCAGAAAGATACTAAAACATATTTAAAACAGGTCATGTGACTACAGTGGTTCAACCTTAATATTATAAAGCGACGAGAATACTTTTTGTGCGCCAAAAAAACAAAATAACGACTTTTCAACAATATCTAGTGATGATTCAAAACACTGATTCATGAAGCTTTACGAATCTTTTGTTTCGAATCAGTGATTCGGAGCGCCAAAGTCACGTGATTTCAGCAAATGAGGCTTTGTTACGTCAGAAGTGATTTCAAATTTCAAGAGTTCACGTGACTTTGTCAGTTTGATACGCGATCCGAACCACTGATTCGACACAAAAGATTTGTAAAGCTTCATGAATCAGTGTTTTGAAATCGTCCATCATTAGATATTGTTGAAAAGTCACTATTTAAAAAAAAAAAAAACATACCAGTATTTAACACTTTCAGATGTCCAGAAAGACACTAAAACATATTTAAAACAGGTCATGTGACTACAGTGGTTCAACCTTAATATTATAAAGCGACGAGAATACTTTTTGTGCGCCAAAAAAACAAAATAACGACTTTTCAACAATATCTAGTGATGATTCAAAACACTGATTCATGAAGCTTTACGAATCTTTTGTTTCGAATCAGTGGTTCGGAGCGCCAAAGTCACGTGATTTCAGTAAACGAGGCTTCGATACGTCAGAAGTGATTCACAATTTCAATAGTTCACGTGACTTTGTCAGTTTGATACGCGATACGAACCACTGATTCGAAACAAAAGATTCGTGAAGCTTCATGAATCAGTGTTTTGAGATCGTCCATCACTAGATATTGTTGAAAAGTCGTTATTTTTAATTTTTTTTAAAAAAACATACCAGTATTTAACACTTTCAGATGTCCAGAAAGATACTAAAACATATTTAAAACAGGTCATGTGACTACAGTGATTCAACATAAATGATATGAAGTGACAAGAAATATATATATATAAGCAAAGAAAAAAACAAAATAACGACTTTTCAACAATATCTAGTGATGGACGATTTCAAAACACTGATTCATGAAGCTTTATGTATCTTTTTCGAATCAGTGATTCGGTTCGTGTATCAAACTGTCAAACTCACGTGAACTATTGAAATTTCGAATCACTTATGACGTAACAAAGCCTCGTTTACTGAAATCACGTGACTTTGGCGCTCCGAACCACTGATTCAAAACAAGCGATTCGTAAAGCTTCGTGAATCAGTGTTTTGAATCGTCCATCACTAGATATTGTTGAAAAGTCGTTATTTTGTTTTTTTTGGCGCGCAAAAAGTATTCTCGTCACTTTATAATATTAAGGTTGAACCACTGTAGTCACATGACCTGTTTTAAATATTCCTCAAAAATATCTTAATTTGTGTTCTGAAGATGAACGAAGGTCTTACGGGTGTAGAGCGACATGAACTTTCATTTTTGGCTGAACTAACCCTTTAAATGCAGTGTTTCTAGTTTTGTAGTGCCATTGTTAACATATAATCTCAGACTTTGTGCATTATCAAGTTTATTTCTGTATAAGGACAGAGAGATGACCGATGGATGACCTTTCAGATATTATTTTGGCTCTGTTAACGACACTAAAATCCCTCATCAAATCCCAGAGGAATGTGTAGACGTGACCTCAACAGTAAACTGATACCAAGAGAGAAATCTTACTTTTATTTTATTGTATTTTATTTATCTTCATCTTTTATTGTTTGTTTGCTTATACGTTCTTTTATTCCTCAAGTTACTTCGTTCAGTTTAAAAATGACAGAAAAACACACATCTTCATACAATAATAATAATAATAATACATTAGAAATAAGAAGA
>CM076081.1:35254442-35274442 GCA_038088235.1 Zacco platypus | reverse complement strand
AACAAGACCCACCAGGTCAAAAACACAGTCTTTTGGAAGACAAATTAATGAATAAAGCCTTACTAAAGTATATCGTGAGTTTAGAAGAAAATTAAAAAGTCAAAATTATGAAATAAAAAAAAAAAATGATGAGATAAAGAGTCAAAATTATGACATGCTAAGACAATCAACAACTTAGTATGTCATATTTTCGGATTTTCATCTCATAATTTTGTCTTTTTAAGTCATAATTTCGACTTTACTATAAAGCCTTACTAAAGTATATCGTGAGTTTAAAAGAAAATACAAATGTTTTCCTGTAATGGATGCGATTATTTTTTCAAACGCCGCGTCCTAAAGCCTAGTGAGCTGCCTGGGCGTATATATTCCCAAATTGTCACGCGTGTGTTCAAAAGCGACGGAAGTTGCGCGAGTTTTTCTTCCCTATTGAGGCGTCCGTGTCAAACACTTCTAGAACAAGAACAAATGTAGGGCGGGGCTTAAATTCGCCCGTGGGGAATTGATTGGATAGTTGTGGTTTGCTATTGGTGGATCTCATTTTGATTGACAGGTAGCCCCGCCCCTTGTCATCAGAGTGGAAGTTATTCTGATTCAAAATTATGATGCACATTAAAAAAAATAAAAAAAAGTCAAATCATTTATAATAAATACGGCAATCTTAAATTATAAAAAATTAAAGTTTGCTTAGTCTTGGTGTTTATAATGAACGCCACACTATGATTCATGTTTGTTTTATCTTTTTCATTCCTGTGTTTATAATAATTTCAAATTTATTTGCCGGTATTTTACAGAATTTCTGAAGCAGCATCACATGCATCCTTCACTGAGAAGGCAATCCCATAATGCATTTCGAGTCTCAAATTTACTCAACACAGAAAAGAATAGCTAAAGAATTGATTCCAATGAAAAACCACTAATGATTTTGTGCGCAACGCAAAACCGGCAGCTCACTAAGGTTTCGGAACAGTGCCGTCGTTTCAACCTGTCCTCGTTCCACGTTTTAGTTTCAGTTGTCTCTGCTCTGTAGTGATGTTTTCGTTTAGTTTGTGGCACTTGCTGGATCCAAATCGTCCTTCACGCTATCGGTGTCCGCACCTCGACGACTAAAGACAGCTGAATGCATATGTACAAAGAAGGCACATTCTCCAGAACTGCAATCTAGTCTGTTAAAAAGTCTCAGCGTGGCCCGCCTCCAGAGAAAACGACGTCACGTCCGCGCGATCCGCCTCTGTCTTTGGTGAAGTAAACTCGAAAGTGCCGAGATTTGTTTGCCTGCTTTTCACGAGCACTAAAATCTACACGTTCACCTCTCCCGAAGAAGCCCGCCGAACCGCTGCTGAAAGTTGTCACTTTTTTTTTTTAGTTTCTTTTTTTTTTTTTTTAAGGAGGTTTAACGCATCCAACGATATTCGGTCTGACTGACAGGCCACGCCTCCCTCCCGCCCCCAAAATTAGAATACGAGTCAAAGCACCTCCCCCTCCCACACGAGTTCATCTAAAGCTAAAACTACAACACCGAGATTTATCAACGAAAGTAAAAGGCAATTATCAAAAATGTGATCGTTCAGCAGAATTTCTACCACATTCAAACAACCAAAGGATCGTCGCCTCTGATTATAAAAACATTAAATCCTATGAAAACTCCATCAATGTTATCACTCGAAACGGTTTGTACTCTAAAAGATCGGAAAAAAGCAAAACACCGAAATCCAAGCGCAGCGGAAATTTTCCTTTGCGAGAATGCTAAAAAAGCCCTATTCAGCTGATTTACAAGGCAGCAGCCGGACGTCTCTTCTTCGGCTACCGTACGGGAAAGAGTTTAAGGCAAATCGTATAAGACGGACAGATCGGTCGGACCGAAGATGAAGCACACAACAGAAAAACACATCAACGACACTCACACCGCAAGCACAAACGCATCTTTCTCAGGATGTCCGGCTGACAAATCTCTAAGAACAAACATCTGTTTCAGTACAAAAGAAAAGAGAGAGAGAGAGAGAGAAAAAAAAAAACTAATCTGAAATCATAAAAACAAGAATAATATCCATGCACATTGAGTCGCATGATGAAGTTCCTGCATCTATGTGACAATCCTTGGTAAAAAATAATCAGTTTCCTTTATTAAAATAAAACTTTTCTTTTTCTTTCCATTTCATTTGTTTTTCTTTGTTAGCATCCTCTGATGAAATGAATCCTTGATTTGCACCTAATGGAACTTATACCAAAATAGTTGAAGTAGTTTTATTATAAAACCAAGGAACTCATCGTAGAACCTGTGCAAAATGTTGATTCATCGGTAGAGCCGGTCCTTCAAAGGAAGCTGTTATTGATTTAGCAGTCGTCTCCTTCTCTCTCAACCGCACGTGACGCTGGAAGGGAAACAAAACGAGAAATCCACATTAAAAGACATGAATAATGTTACGGCAGATTCTGTTCATCGAAGCGAACGGATCACGGTTTGCAAAAACACTGATGATGAAAAGAAATGTTTCATAGTAGAACGATCATGTGACACTGAGGCCGTGTCCCAAACCAAAGTGGACGCTTATATTCAACTAAACTTTTTCCAGGTTTTCATCATTTAGTCGCTCTCATTCCTCTTTTTTTTTTCTTCTTCCTTGACTCACAAAATGAGATCCTCCAGTCTGTACGAACTCAAATCTTATTCATGATTGTTCATATGAAAAATCAAGCCATTGGATGAATCACAGCAGGTTTCACATTTCACAATTTCTTTATTCTAAGCGTGCAGTTTTGTCGTCTGTTACTTCAAATGCAGGGCGGATTCTGATTGGCTGTCAAATGTTTTTTATTATTCATCAGCTGGGAAAACAATCATTCTAAAAGTGATTCTGGTGATATCTTTTTTAGGTGTTGTTATAGTTGTAGTGTGTAGTGCTATTCTTTTATATTTAGAATGATCTTTAGAACTATATCTTTTTTGTTCGTTACCGTCATTGGTGTGCACAGGTTAAAACAGGTCATGTGACTACTACTAACCTTAATATTATAAAGCGACGAGAATACTTTTTGTGCACTGAAAAACAAAATAACGACTTTATTCAACAATATCTAGTGATGATTCAAAACACTGATTCATGAAGCTTCACAAATCTTTTGAATCTTCGTATCAAAGTCACATGAACTCTTGAAATTGTGAATCACTTCTGACGTAACGAAGCCTCGTTTACTGAAATCACGTGACTCTGGCGCTCCGAATCAATGATTCAAAACAAAAGATTCGTAAAGCTTCATGAATCAGTGTTTCGAAATCGTCCATCACTAGATATTGTTGAAAAGTCATGATTTTTTTTTTTTGGCGCAGAAAAAGTATTCTCGTCGCTTTATAATATTAAGGTTGAACCACTGTAGTCACATGACCTGTTTTAAATATGTTTTAGTTCAAATATGTTTAATTCTCATGCAACGCAACCGCATGCACAAGGATTCATCCTCCCGGAGCCCAGAAAGCCATTCTGATCGTCTGTTCGTTTTGTGAATTTCTTTGAGGATGTGCATCTGTGTCCTGGTGCATCTTGAAGAGGACATCCTGCGCTTCTCTAATGGATTTGGGTTTGAAAACTACTGTTTTGGTTGGCTGACAATTTCCAAAAATTTAAGGTAAGAGGACGTAGCACACAAAAAGTCAAAATTATGAGATAAAAAAAAAAAAAAAAAATCAAAATTATGACATGCCAAGACTTTGCCAATTTCAACTTAGTGTTATATTTTTGAATTTTTATCTCATAAATTTGACTTTTTAAGTCTTAATTGACTTTTTAATCTCATAATAAATACTTTAAGTACTAATTAAAATTTTTTTGATCTCAAAATGATTGTCAATTTTGACTACCTCTAATTCTGACTTTTTGTCTCATAATAAATTTAAGTATTAATTTCAACTTTGTATCTCAAAATTGACAGTCATAATTGACTTTTTAAGTCAAAATTTAAACTTTTAATTTCAAAATTATTGTCAATTTTGACTTTTCATCTCAATTTCGACTTGTCATAAGTACGACTATCTTGTAATTAGTCATAATTTCAACTTTTAAAGTCATACTTGACTTTTTACCTAATAATAATAATTCCTTTTTAATTATTTATTTAACAAAAGTTTTTAATTAAAGGCGTCCAATTAGGGCTTTCTTTCGTATGCAATGTATGAAAAAGCTCTGCAAATTCTCGTTTCTGAACTCCCTGAAACGCCTCCATTGCAGTGTTCAGTTTTCTTCCAGAAACAAACATGTCACAATATTCCTCATTTAAATAATTCCCGCCAAAGACATATGCAGAATAAAGGGGCGGGGCCTGGTCGAGTTAGTTAGTAGTGTGTCGAAACTCGTGGTTATGGTAACGGGCGGGACATTTCCCAAACACACTCGAAGCACTTGACCAATCACAACACACTGGTCCAACCGACCAATCAGAGCACAGTGTGCTTTTCATGAGGAGGGGCTTTCTTACCAGAGGAACATTTCCATAGTTCCTATAACTATCTGCTTTTTGTCGTGTTCAACTGGGAACGATTTTCATTATAGGAACGCCTTTTGGGAGGGCTAAACTCAGGGTCTAACCCAGCACAACAGGAACTACCAGTGACGTAAGTGTACATTGAATGGCATGTGAAACACTGGCACCCGCCATTTTTAAAACGCCATATAACGCCTATATATTTACTCGACGAACATGGAAAACAGTGCCGAAGTCCAGGCACTTCTCAACCTTTTACCTTTAAGAAGGGAATTCATTACAACTTTGAAGGGTCCAAGCAAAACATGATTATGTATTTCTGCTCAGATAGCCACACTGGGCATCAACAACACGGCAAATGCTATAATTCTTTTTTTAAACCATTAACATATTAGATAGGACTGTTAAGCAGATCGTAAACTAATGAAGACGGAGAATGGGAACGTTGTATGCTCAGGCTTCTCAGCGCAGTCACAATAAAAGTCTGTGTCAATGTCAAAATAAAAGTCCTGCACAACAATCGGGAGCAGCAGAAATCAAGAATTTGAAAAAGGGCATAATGTTTAAATGGATTTTAAAACAGACATGTGCCACATGATGTATAAACAGCGTGAGTTATAGATATGAGTTTTAGTACCTCTTCATCACTTGGCCTGCTGATAGGTATAAGGTGAATGATCACTGGACGAATCCACCTGAGGTTGTGGACTGTTCTCCTATAACAAAACATGCTGCATTTAGACACAAACCGACACAAGCAAAGCATATCATTGTACAAGCTGAAATCAGAACGGCACTAATACAATACAAGAATAGAAATGACTGGAATTAGTTTTCTTTTGGGGATATTTTAAAGGCAATTAACATGTGCTAAGGGATGAATGTCACAAAAACATGCTCATGTCACCACACACAAAAAAAACGTAACAGGTTTCATTTTCTGTATTACTGTAAATATACTGTAAAAAATACAATTACATTATAATGTAGTAATTAAATAATATTAATTATCAATCAACAATTTATAATTAATATTAAAAAATTATATTATTGTAGAAATCAGCTGAAATTAAATTACCCTAATCTATAAATACTAGAGGTGGGAATCTTTTCGATTCTTGAGGTCATGCATCGATTAAAAATAGATTTTGAATCAAATTTCGATTGGATATATCAATAGATTTGGTTCTAGTTTACTGTTTTGTGTTACTTTTCTTATTTGACTGCGGTAGACAGTTTAATAGGTCGTGAAGAAAACAAATTCATTAAATGTGACACTCTTTTTCTTCTCATTTTAGTCAACCTAAAATTATAAAACAAATGACATAAGCTGATTGCTATCATTAAACCAAGTAACAAACCAAGGCAGGCCATTTTATTTTACTTTATTTTTGATATTAAAAATAGGAACAAAGAAGCAAATTACAAACAATAGGACAAATACAATAGAAAGAAATATACATATTAAATTAAGTTTTTTGTTTTTTAGAGTTGTCTAAGTTTATTGTAGGTTAGCATATAGTAAGAAATACTAGAGCCATTTCATCGAATGGGTGATATTTACTTAATTAACAAACATTTTTTTTTTTTTTAATTTTTTTCAACACTGAATCTAATCACATATAATATCTTTAAATGACGTTAAAAATGTATATTGGTCAATCTCAAGCAACTTGATTTAGTTTTTTTATGAAAAATGGAAGCATTTTCCTCAGTCCTGTTACCAAAAATCATGTATTTTTTAAAAAGAAATTGAATAATCAAATGTAAGACATTGTATAGTCTTCACTGTATGAATTAAAAATAAACTATAAAATATAAAATTCATATTAAAGATACAAAAGTGATTCAGTCAAAGCAGTGAGTGATTTTTATTAAGAAAAGTCCCTTTAAGAATGAATGCATGAATCTAACATACTGTTACACATCCAAATTTCTCCAAACTTTTTTTGGCAGCTTATTGTATTTAATAACACTCTAACGTATCAATAACTCTTAGTATTGCGACGTTAAAGAAGTGCAACACTTTAGGAAATCGTATTTTGTGCGTCGATGCGAATCGGTAGAAGTTCAAATCTTAATTCATATGTGAATAAATGTTTCCCCCACTCCTAATAAAAATCTATTTATTATTATTATTATTATGCATCACAGTAATGAGGATTTAAGGAGAATGTGCTTAATTGTCATGAAAATAATCTCACAGTGTACAAAAAATATCTATAGTCCTTTAAGCAAAACCTTCTATTCAATTTCTTTTGCTTGACTTTGGAGTGAAATGTTCCCTGCACATGTTCTTAAAAGCTTTTGTGTGATCTACTCAAGAACATTTCAGCACAGTTGCACAAGAACAGTCTGTTCTTGAACTTTTCTCCATTTATGGCGATTGTGAATTCGGGAAGTTCTTCAGTACAGAACGAGGTTAAATCTGTGTCTGGGAAAGTGTTTGTCGACATGAACTCACCTCTACTGAGACTGCGGTGGTCTGCATGTGAGTGTATGGAGGGATATACGGCCCCTGGAGAGCTTGACTGGCTGGCATAAACTACAGGAGACACACACACAGCGAGAGAAAACATCAACATATGCTGCTTTGCTGCTGTAGTGTTTTGTGCTCTCATTCCGTCAGCGGTTTTTTATTTGGTTACTTTTGTGTATTTCTGCTGAGATCAGCTGGAGTTCTGCATGATCCATGTGTTGCCTGTATATGTTTAAATATAGGCCTATACATTTATTTTTTTCGCAGCGTTTGCCCATTATATGCCAAATCAGTGATCCGTGCGTCTTTGTAACCCCAAAATATCATTGCAATATAAAAATTTCCAACATAAAAGTTTGTTAAAGGTTCACTCTGCAACTTTTTTTTTGTTTTTTAGAAAGTGAATCACGAATTTGGATTCAGGCTCTTCTGTTTATGCTGGTTTTATTTGACTTGAACACGGCATTTGATACTACTGACCAGAATAGGTATCCGAGGCACTGTGTAATTATCTCGAAAAACAGGAATTTTTCTGTAAATTTAGGACAAAATTTCTCAACATCTGCATCTGTCTTGTATGGAGTGCCCCAGGGATCCGTTATGGGACCTTTATTGTTTTCCCTTAATATGCTTCCCTTGGCCCACATTTTTCAGAAATACAACATTTTATATCAACGTTATCGGGATGATTCTCAGTTTTACCTTCCAGTAAGGCTTGACCACTAATGCATTCGCATGCAGTTTTGTTTATTAACCTATAGAGCGCCAAAATAAATTGTTCAATACTATTATTTACAGAAAATGTGTTCTCTTATTGTTGGCCTTTATGTTTTAATTGCAACTTGGTAATTCACCAGTAGGTGACACTCAAGTACTCAAGGTCAGACATGGGCGGCATCCAAAATCACATACTTCCCTACTTTATAGTATGCGACAAGTAGCACGTCCAAATTCACAGTACTCATAAAAGAGTAGCGACCCGGATGACCAACTTCCTCCAGCGAGATTCTGGGTTAGCTACTCAAGAGATTATGCGATTTCGGACACAAAGACCATGCAGATCGAAAATTACGTGAAGTTTCCAGTTGTTCTGAATAGCGTACTAACACACCATTTCTACAGTATGTAGTATGTATACTGCGCACAGTATGCTAATTTGGATACACGGATTACCTAGTGCATTTGCCAAAATGTGTAGCACACCACGAAGCACACTGCATAAAAAAAAACTGTATATCGTCATGCAGTGCGCTTAACTTGAACTTTTTACCAATGCAAGTAAAAGTAATATCAAAAATATATGTGAATATGTTTTGCTTTATTATTTCTAGTTTTTAAACAAAAATACAAAATCTTTTTTTTTATCTAACTGCCACTTTTTATTTTATTTTATATTTAACTCATTTAAAATATTTATCATTGCACAGTGCACACAGTTTTTTTTTAAAGTACGCAGTATGCAGGGTATACTGCAGTATGCATGAGGCCAGTCCATTCTGAACACAGCCAGAGACTTGCACAGCTGCAAATGATTTAGCAGATTTTGAAGAAACAAAAACTATGTGACAGCAGTGTGAGCGCTCAAGTGTAGATGGTGAGTTGTGCTGCATGTTCTCACCGTTCCTGCGCTGCCCAGAGAGAGGTGACTCATCTGCTGAGAGAGAGGACTCATCATGGACGTGGGCTGCAGAGACATGGAGTGATCTATAGAGGGCGATATCACTGCTCCCTATGACGGAACGGGACATTTACGGAACATTTATTCATTCAGTCCAGAAAGGTACATATAAGACACACACACACATACATTTTATATATATATATATATATATATATATATATATATATATATATATATATATATATATATACACATACACAGTGCTTCCCAAACTGTGGGCCGCGGCCCCCCGGTGGGCCGTATCGGTATTGCAGGGGGGCTGTAGCTAGCTATATATATATATATATATATATATATATAGCTTCCCAAACTTAAAAGGGGTATATATATATATATAAAAAATAAAGGTTAAATTCAATCTGTTCATCATGTAAAGTGATCAAGTCTCTTCAGAAATTTTGACTAAACTAATGGATTAGTTTTACGATCTTTTTATGAACTTTTTGAAGCTTCAAAGTGGTAGTTGTGTATGTGTCAATCTCTCCGATTTCATCAAAAACATCTTCATTTGTGTTGTGAAGATGAACGAAGGTCTTACGGGTGTAGAACGACATGAGGGAGAGGAATTAATGACTGAAAGTTCATTTTTGGGTGAACTAATGCTTTAAAAAAATGTATGCATAGTACAATAGTCAAGTATTATGTATTTTCAAGCATCTGCAATATGAATTTATTGATATGCTCTTTTCAGTTTTAATCAAAACTTCTGATTTTGAAATGAAAAATATTAATCTTAATATCATTAATTGACAAAGCTGAAATAAAATAAAAATAAATATTCAATGAAAAAGTTTAAACTAAAAAAAAACTTAGATGAAAAATATAAGAAATGTTGCAACTAACTGAAATAACCTAAAATAAAAGTATAAATTTGTATACTTTACTATTTTATACACATAATGTATTTTAAAGCATTTGCAGTATGAATTTGTTGATTTGCTCTTTCTTGCTCTTTTATTGTTTTAACTAAAACTATTAAGTTGAAATAAAGCTAAAATAAAATATAAATATTAGATGAAAAACAAAGTTTTCATTCAACACTTTGTCTTTATAATGTATGACCAATAAAATATTGTTACAAGTAATAAAATAAATAAATAAATAAAATAAAATAAAACTTAACGACTGGCTGCTTCCCAAAATTCCTATGGTTTTTTGCTAATTTTCACTGCTGTGAAATTTTTTATAATTATATATAATTTGGTATTTTTAATCAATTAAAAATTAAACAATTATAAATAATTTTAACAAAAGAAATAAAAAAAAATATTTTTTTATTGCTCTTTCCAGTGTTTTTATTGTTTAAACTAAAACTATTAAAATTCATTAATTGAAATTAAGCTAAAATAAAAGATTAGATGAAAAACTTTCCTGTTCAGACTTTGTCTTCATAATGTATGACAAACAAACTATTGCAACAACTAATAAAATAAAATATAAAAGTAAAATAATTAATTTACAGAATTTCCCTAAAAGAAAAAAAGTTGGAATAAATATGAAATGAAAACATTTCTGTTCACACTTTGTCTTTATAATGTTTTTACCAATAAAATCTTGTTACAAGTAATAAAATAAATAAATAAAATAAAATAAAAATAATTCCCTTACGTCAAATAAACAAAAAGTTGGAAATAAGTGACTTAATGACCGTCTGTTTCCCAAAATTCCTAATTTTCACTACTGTGCTTTTTTAAAAAAAATAATGTTCAGATCGTGGAAATACCATGTTTTTCTTTTGAAATGTATGATAAATGACAGTTCGTGATGTTTAAAACGCAGTAAACGATTGTGTTTATTTGAGACGGAGAGTGCGTGCGCTGTCAGCGGCTGGTCTCTCTGGGATGTGCGTGAGGAGTCCTGCTCTCTTATGCTGTGAGTCAGACTCCGCAAATCTTCCATGTATTAAACAGCTCTGAGACGTCAGCGCCATTACTGGCCTTTAAATGCCACAGTTTCCTCATTTATGATCCATGGCGCTCATGCTTTAGCGTGAGTCAGTACGTATAGAGCGAAGTGCGTTATACCACACACTACTTATATACATTATACACACCCACTCAAAAAGACAAACACACATTTAGTCTCTTTCTGTAGCTGAGCTTTACTTAGCATTCTGCCCTGCAGTCTTCACTGATCTCTCTCACACACACACACACACACACATCTCAGGTTCTCGATGTTGGCGTGGGCTTCAACGACACTGTAATCCAGCATCTGGGTGTGATTTAGTGTTACTGCTCTTATGCAAACACACACTCACACCAGTGTTTCCTGCACAACAGTGGCGGCTGCGGCTGCTCTCCAAGAGTAGGAAGCACACGTCATGTATCAGGGACAAAATGTCAACTTTTATTTTGTTATGGGCAGCTTAATATTGTTAATAAAGTTTGTTATAAAAGCAGCTTCTCAAATGACCGAATGGAAATCACTGAGTAAAATTACTGGGTCTGTTTTTTTGTACCTTACTTAATACGCAAGACATGACATATTCATGATCGTCGGATGACTTATGATGTCCAACTGTGTTGTTTTTGACAGTAATGATACAAATGAAAAAGTTGTAAGGTTACAGAAACTTAAATCTGTCTAATAATGAACTGGTTGTTCATATGACAACCTATTGTTAAAAAGCAGAGCTTTGGTAAATGGTATTTTCATCTATATCTATATATATCTATATATATATATATATATATATATATCTATATATACACATGATATATATATATAGATATATTATATTATATACACATGATATATATATATATATATATATATATATATATATATATATATATATTATATTATATACACATGACATATATATATATATATATATATATATATATATAGATATATTATATTATATACACATTATATATATATATATATATATATATATATATGTATATCATATATATATATATATATATATATATATATATACATAAATAAATGTTGTAAGGGTAGTTATTGTTAACTAAAACTTCTGATTTTTATGATTGAAAACTTAAAATTCCTTATCATTAATTGACAAAGCTGAAATAAAATAAAAATAAATATTTAATGAAAAGGTTAAACTTAAAAAACTTAAATGAAAAATATAAGAAATGTTGCATCTAACTGAAATAAACTACAATAAAAGTATAAATTAGTATACTTGACTATTTTACACACATATAATGTATTTTAAAGCATTTGCAGTATGCATGAATTTGTTGATTTGCTCTTTCTTGCTCTTTTATTGTTTTAACTAAAACTATTAAGTTGAAATAAAGCTAAAATAAAATATAAATATTAGATGAAAAACACTTTGTCTTTATAATGTATGACCAATAAAATATAGTTACAAGTAATAAAATAAATAAATAAAATAAAACTTAACGACTGGCTGCTTCCCAAAATTCCTTTGTTTTTTTTGCTAATTTTCACTGCTGTGAAATGTATATTTGTATATTATATATAATTTGGTATTTTAGTTTTATATAATTTGGTATTTTTAATCAATTAAAAAATAAACAATTATAAATAAAATAAAACAAAAGAAATAAAAAATATTTTAAATAATAAATAAATAGAACTTAAATCAAAAATAAGTCAAATAATAAAAATAATAAAACATACTAAAATAAATAAAATGTATAAATATAAAATAAAACAGGCTATTATATTAATAGTGGCACGCAGAAATAAAAAGAAACGAATGGAAACTTTATTATTTAATTCATTTTTTATTAACTATAATATTTGGCGCATGTTTGTTCATTCTGATAATCCATAATAAATCGCTGTGGTTTACTGCTTCAGTACGTTTGATTAGACTCTGTCTGTCGAAGTCGCCCACACTCTCAGTCTGTGAGCAGTTCAAGTGTATTTCTCCCACACACAAACACTGCTCAAGACTAGCATGAAATGGACAATGAGCGACAGGCGGTGATGAGACTTACCGGATGCTGCATGATGTAGGGCTGATGGGTGACCCAGGATGGATTCTGTACCTGGACGATAAAAATACAGATTACCAACGTCCCTTAAGACAGATCCTCCATCGGTCTGACTCTGTAAAGTTTGAACGGGATATTCTGTTACCTGGTATGTGGACATAGGTGAGATGTATGGAGACATGGGGGTCTGTGTGATCATTCTGTTTGTAATACTGTAGGCGGTCGGATAGAATCTGTCGAGAGATGAAAAGGGCATATATCAGCAATGATGTACGAGAGGTCGTGCAATTTTGTAACATTGAGTGCGAGTATGAAGATACCTTCTGTTATACAAGTATAATTCGTTCAAGTATCAATTTAATGAATATGTGTGAACTACATTTTCAAGCATTTGCAATATGAATTTGCTGATATGCACGGTCTTTCCAAACGGAAACTATTATTATTCATTCATTGAAATAAAGCTGAAATAAAATATAAATATTAGACGAAAGATTCACTTAAACAAAACTTAGAAAAAACAAATAAAAATAGAATGAAAAATAATATTAATAAGAGTGTTGTTATTGTTCACTGAAACCAAAACTACTAAAAAGTATAACTAAATATGCAATAAAGCGGATTTAAAATAATAAACATAAACCTGAAAACTTAGAAATGTTGGAATTAACTGAACTATAACAAGCTAAATAGAAATATAAATAAACTAGAATTAAAATGAAAACTGAATATTAGTGTGGTCAAGCATTTAAAAGAAAAGTTTGTTTATGTAATATTTGTGTGTGTACTGTGTATATTTATTATGTATATAAAAACACACACAAACATGCATGTATATATTTAATGTATGTATTTAGATACATAATAAATATACACAGTACACACACATTATGTAAACAAACTTATTTTAGATGTGATTAATTGTTTGACAGCACTACTGAAAATATAGGAATAAAAGCAAATTATAAATCGTAATAAATAAAATAATACTGCACAAATACTACAGTGACACTGGGTCTTTCTGAGCTCTTGTTGTCTCGTACCCATTTTGCATAGCAGCTGTGGTGGGGTCGTACGTGAGGGTCATGCCAGCCTATGAGAGAGAGAGAAATAAAACATAATTCTTACACTATTCAGCTCATACTTTTGAAGTGAACAGCCAAAGTCACGTGTTTTTCAGTAAATGAGGCTTCGTTACGTTTCGAAATTTCAATGACTCAAGTTTCTATCTAAACTGGTTATATCTCTTAAGCTTAGTAGAGAATGTTTTATGAGCAGTAGAATAACCACATTCATTCGAAGCACAAACAAAACAATGTTCTTCCACAAAATACATGCAGTTTTGATTTTTAACCACTAGAGGGCCAAAAGTTACATATGGACCTTTAAAGGCACAGTCTGTATTTTTCGCCACTAGGGGGCGCTAAACTCTTCAAAACAATAACAAAGGCGTAGATTGATGGCGCAGTGAATATGGAATCATGGAATCATCGTCATGCCGATGGATCTAATAATGTTTATGGGGAAATCATGTTTATGGATGAGTGAATTCGTGTTTTTAACACGACTGTGGTGTGAAGCAGGACGAGGCCGAGAATCACGGACGCGATTACTGATGAGAGACAGATATCAGTGACACACGCGAGTGACGGGGGATATAAAGAAACGAGGACATTTCATTCTACCGAACTACTCACAAGTGCTGAAACTCTACTCATACAGGTCAGTTTATTTGACGAATTAAAACTGTGAGGAAACGTAGCGCTGTTTTACACTATCATACTAAACTGTGTTTGAGTGTGTTGTGATTTTTAGTATTAGTTTATCGTCTGTAAGCTAGATCAACATTAGATTATCATAATGATGATATTCTAACACTTCGTTGTGTCGAGCTTTATAACATTGATTAGCCTACATCTGCTTATCTTGTCTAATAACGTTCAAGAGTTTGTCGTAAAGCTCTCGTCATCTCGGAAACGCCACGCCGATATTGATCCTCGTTTTATTTCTCCTTTTGTCCCAAAGTTTGCTTGCCATAATGTTTGAACGAAACAACAACAGCGCGCCGCTAGACGTTACGCAGCTGTCCGCATCTGTTGCCATGGGCACTAATGCAGTACAAGCGGAAACCAGGGATAACGCAGATATTACGTCACTGACAGACGACGAGTGACGAGAGACGGACGGGCACTATTTAAAATTGTGAATTTCTCTGAATTTACTAATTTTTGGAAACATTTAGGATAACGTAAGTAAACAACGGAATGAAATATAACACTGTGCAAGTGGCTTTTGGATATTTTAATATAAATTTTTACATATTGTGCCTTTAACGCAATTACATTATGTGATTAAAGTGTGGCATAAGTGCACAAATGCTTGTTGGGGCTACAATACATTTTATACAGTAGTTGCTGACAAATAACGTAAAACTGAAAAGAAATGACACCACTACTCTGCTCTCAAGTTTGAATCCAAATATTTTATGCTTTTCATGCACGGATAAAAACGTGTATCTATAAAATAATAAAACAACTGGTTCAACTGTTTCTATTGATCTCCTCTTTTGGAAGTTGCTTTGGACAAAAGTGTGTGCTAAATGATTAAATGTAAAATGTAAAGCCATGAAATTATAAAATAAAATAAATGAAATTATGTGGCGTGACAGAAAACCCATCATGCTGTAATTACATGCCGTCCACGACCTTCTCTGTGCGTTGCTTGCACATGATGAGCAGAAAAAATGAAAACGTTCAAAGCCATTTTTATTAGAAAAAAAAATCACAGTATCGGCTGAATTAAGAACATTTGTGATTTGATACACGTGACACAGCGAACACTGACCACAGGAACTGCTCCAAAACCTAGTGAGCTCACTATACAGGTAACATTTTAAGGCATCATATACGTTTGACCGAATTTTGTCACATCTATTGAAGAGAAGGCAATCCCAGAATGCATTGCGACATAATCACTGTACAATGGATTATAAAGCAAAATAAATGTTGACTATAAATACAGTTAAAAAGCCTAAAGAGAATTTTTTAATATAAAATAAAACAAATTAAAATGGATTATTATAGTAATACTGATTTGAAGAAACGAACGGAACATTTCTTTATAAACATGGATGAGTAACGTTGTAAAATATTAATAAAAACAAATCTCACAATAACAAAAATAACTTCAATATAACAGATAAAGAAACGTTGATTACAAACACAACTAATCAAATCCCGCAGAATACTGATCGAAGACAGAAAATAAAAAATAATATCAAAACTTCAGACAAGTTCATTCTATTTGGATGAGCAATTTTATAAAATATCGATAAACACAAATCTCAGACTGCATTGTGACAAAGAAAAAAAAAATGTTGATTATAAATGTGATTAATTCAATCCCAAAGAATACCGATCAAAAATAAAATAAACAACATATGAAATAAAATGTAAACATAACTCTCTGACAGTAGTGAGTCGAGTCTCCTGTCACATATCAGTCACTTATGAGGATACATTTCCGTTAGGATGCTGTATTACAAGGCAGCTCCCTATGTAGGAAGCTCACTAGGATTTGGAACGGAGCGTGAGTGTCATGATGGGTAACATCGAGTGACTCAGCAGTTTACACAAAAACGCACACAGACTCGGTATCACTTCTGTGCTTCACGTAATATATGACTGTATTAGAGCGGCTTGTGTAAACACACACACCCACATGACTGCCGTTGTGTAACATCCCTGCTGTCCATGTGTTCGCTAACAAGCTGTGGCAGGTGATATATGGCTGCAAAAAGTGATACGGACACAGAGGGTGGTGGTGAGAGCAAAAGATCAGTACTCACGAGTCTGCTGTCCCCGTCTCTGGCCCAGGCTCGTCCGTTCTGCACATATTTATTTTGACTCTGACGCTTCTTCTGGCCTCCGTCCGCAAACTTGCACAGCAAGGGTTCTGACGGGGCTGCGGAGAGACACGGAGGAGGTGCGTGAACTCTCGGCGTGATGCTGACTGCTCACTCGTAGAGCGCTCTGACCAAAATCACCATCCGTGTGACGGCAGAAATGGCTGTTATTTAGTACATTAAACACTAGAGATGCATAATATATCGGTCGATTTATGTTCATTTTTAATGTTATCGCTATCGGCTCAATAAGACAATTTGGCCGATGTATTGAAGTCGATATTTAATGGATTATTTCCTTCAGCTGAGACGCTTCAGATGCGCACGGTCCTCCATTATGGTCACTTTAAAAAGGAAAATCCAGTTAAGTGCAACGTACAGCCACACAGTCATATAGACTACATAATATTGTAAAAGCTTGGATAATAACATCTGCCAAATGCATAAATGTAAAGATAACAATAGTTTAAGGAAACTCTTTTAAAGAGGGCTTTCCATTTAAAAATGAAAAGTCAGAATTGCGTGATAAAAATCTTCGCAAACAGTTTGATTGACAGGCGATCTGACCAATATTAACCCTGAATCTGCCATTTTGTCCATCAAAGCAGTCAGGGGAGTTAGTAGATTAACGTTGGTGAACTTGAACAATTGTGTGTCCTCACGTCTTTCCGCGCTTGAAACAACATTCCTTCTGATGTTCATTCATGTTTATTTGATGCTATAAATGAACTAGTATGAAGAGATGATCGGTTCACGAGGAGCTACAGCGATCTGTCACCACACATTAAAGAGCCACCACACACTATTTATTGTTTAAACTTCTTTAAAAAATTACAATATTTTAAATATGGAACTGTTTCATATGTCTGTTGACACAATGTATTTTTCACTGTGTGAGAACATGATGTGTGGCGTGAGAGCGCATGACTTGTCGGACATAGCAACAGTAACTAAAGTGGGCGGGTCTTTGCGAAGAGTCAATTGCGAGAACAAAAGTCAATTGTGAGATAAAAAGATGCAATTTTACCTTTTTTATTGCGGAAACAAGCTTCCATAGATTTTGCATTAACTTTCATTTACATTTATTCATTTAGCAGACACTTTTATCCAAAGTGGCTTACAAATTTTTGCTGCACTTTCAATGTACTTACCCACAAAAGTACTGACTAATGTAAGATAACTACATAGGTTAAGTTAAGGTTTAGGGTTAGTACCAGTTAGTATCAAGTACATAGTATTTCCATGCCAAACGGGACTGTCAAAAAAAGTGCTACCCACATTTTTATCAGCCATAGTATGAAAATAATTACCGCATCAGACAGAATTTCATTTTGGTGCATCCTCAAGTCCTGACACATACAGTCAAGTATTTTCCTTTTCTCAGGTTTCATATATGACAGATTATGGAAATAAATGTTTGTGCAAAACAAACAACCAACCATGATCAACAACATCCTTGCTATACATTTCCAACATCTATGTTTGATCGTTGCACATTGAACGGCACGGCATAATCTCCACCATTTATACACCACCCATCTCCGTCTTAAAGCCTCTGAGGCTTCCTGGCTCCATCCACAATGACTTTCCCACAATGCTTGGAGAACAGGCATCTAATTTGGAAGCTGTCTTCGTATAATCCCCTTCCTTCCTTTCTGACATGGTCAGTGGAGACTATTTCAGTCTAATAATCCAATTAAAATGCTTAGAGAGGCCACGCCAGGCCTAGATTCCACTCAAAGACTTTCAGTAGAAGAAAATTAGCACACATTGCTTTCGGTTGAGCCCCAAACGGACCTCCGTGAATCAATAAGCTCTCACTGCAGCGTTATATACATCTAGCTCCTCCCAGCTTTATATTATTTGAGCGTTTCGTGCAGCAAGTCTGAATCTACATTCGTGCGAAAGCCGTTTGGTATGGCTGAACGGTTGCGCCACATGCCCGAAAGCCTGTTTCCATTTAGACCCCATCCGAGGAGAATCATTACCAGAGAATGAATGAATGTGCTCCAACAGAGCAGCGCTGTGTGTTTATGCACAAACAAATAGAGTTAAAACACACACATTTCAGGAGTAGATCACCCAAAAAGGACAATTCTGTCATCATTTACTATATATACATATATTATATGGAGAAAAAAAAGAGGCAAGGATATTCGTCAGAAATCTTTTGTGGAAGAAAATGACTTGGAAACAACATGAGGGTGAGCAAACAATTGCATTCGAGTAAACGTGAAGCATGCATATGCGCAGACACACACTTACCCATAACTCCAGCTGGTGTTTTGAGAAATTTCCCATTGAAGTGAGAGATGACAGCTTCACATTTCTCTGTCGACTCCATCCTAGAGAAACATATTAAAGGTTTGAGTATAAAACATCATTCCCATCATCTGCACCAGCTCTCGGTGTTGAGAAACATGTCACAGTCATATGAAGCATAGCTATAAAATAAAGCTACATAATGCAAGTACACAGCTGAACGAAATATATAACACCGTGCAAGTGGTTTTTGGATATTTTAATATTAAAAATAATTACATATTGTGCCTTTAACTGAGATAAAATTAAATATAAAACGTATTAAAAAAAAATATTTCTCATTTTAATTTAGTTTAACTAAATTGATGTACTAAAAATAAAAAATTAATAAAAACTATATAAGCATATTTTACAAAAACAAATATAGCCTTAAATAAAATCATTTAAAAAATATTATTAAAAACTAAAATATCATCTCAATGACACTTTTATGCATTAAAATGTTTTTATTTTTAAATATGCAGTTAAAAATATATGTATTTACATGCAATAAAATGTTGTTGTTTTTTTCTATGCTTTGCTGTTCGTGTGCATATAGATGAAACTGGTTAAATATTCTTTCTGATTATTTTAACTACAAAAAAATAAATTACGATTTTAATCCGTACAAATACAGATTTGTATTGAATATCATCAAAAGGGGGTGGAAATTGAGATTTTTATAAACGTTTGGATATGTGGCTTTATGAAAACCAACATGTTTTGTGTCACCATTAAAAACTATTGTCATTATTTATATTGTTCATATTTAAAAACGTGCTTCTCTGCTAAACTCAACAGCTCAGATTTCTTTCAGGGTTTTTTCACTCATGTGAATAACGTTTAGGTTCATACAATCAAGTTTTTACTTGCATTGCGTGTCATAAATGTACCAACAGAAGTTCAGACAGTTCAGTTTCCTGGCTTTGCTCTGCTGATATGTCAGATACATATATTATGAAGCAACTGACTCGCACTAAGAATCATGGGAGGGTCTGAAGTGTATGTGTTGTGGTGGGCAGAAAGCCAGGGGCTTTCCAGGACGTCTGAATTTGTGCCCTGATCGACGCTACAGTCTTGAACCGCGATCGGTTCACTGAGGGGGAATTCACAAAGAATGATGGCATGACAACAGGAGTTGATACAAGGATTTGAGGTCAGATATGAGGACACTCACCTGGCAAATCCGACTCCTCGGCTGGCCCCGTTGCTGTCCCG
>CM076081.1:35236942-35249442 GCA_038088235.1 Zacco platypus | reverse complement strand
CAGATTACCGGACAGAGCGAGGCTGTTCAGACATGGAAATCAGCTCAGTGCTGGAACGTCCTGAAGCTGAGCCGCTTCAGGCACGCAATGCTGAATTACATCTCTCAGGTCAGGCATTAAGAGCTTTACACTGATATCAGTGTACAGATACTGAGAAAAGACGCAGTACATCAATCTCACACACATCCCTATTAGCTGATCAGCTGACATTAGACACCAAATACCAATTTCCAGCACAAAAAAAATATTTTAAAGTCTGAAATATCATACTAGACTTGTGCAAAGCAATGCTCCTAAATAGCAGTGCAGAAAACGCTGGTATCTGTGTGTGGGCTTGCATGTGTGTCACCTGCTAACAATTTACTCAACATGAACCATGTGACTTTGACAGAAAAAGCCCATAATATGCGTATGGAGTAAGTGTGTGTCAGACACAGATGGTACAAGAGAAAGTGAGAGAAAAAAAACTAAGTGTATATGTGTGAACGAGAATGCATGGCATATGTGAGGGTGTAAGAAGACTATATTCAGAATATATTACTCTTACTACTCCTCGACTATATAGTATGCATACTATGTGAAGTGTCTATATGTATATAATATCCAGATTACCTACTACGCCAAAATGTGAAGTAAAATGCTATACAATAACTGTCCGAAAGAAAGCCAATTTCTCCTAAAAAGAGCTTGTAAATAAACCTCATAACTCCACTGGATCCTCAAACATCTCTGCTTGTTTGCAACGCAAGGGTAAATCAAGAACTGGTTGTTTTAAGTACAGCGTTTTCTTTACTCAAGAAACACTATATGTATAAAGGCTTATGTATTTGAGAAGCAGAGGAGAGTGTTAGTCTAGCGTTTGTCGTCGAGTCTTAGCTAAATTCTCTCTTAAATAGCCTGTGAGAAGCACTTTGTCTTTTAGAACATGAAAAGAGTTTAGCCAAATGACAGTGAGCAGAATGACAGAAAATGTATAACCTGTAAGTAGATGAAAACATAATGCTGTCTCAGATGTAGCCGTTCTAATAATGGGCAAAACACATATGATAGAAATTCGCTGATAAAAAAACTTGCATTTGAGCTTGATTTTGGTCAAATGTTAATAATATAATGAAACATGCAACTTTGACAACATAATGTTCAATTATTAGGGCAGCTTTCAACTAAAGATTTTTCTAGTCGACTAGTAGTCGTTCATTTAAGATTTGACTAATCACGCAAAGTATATTAAAGGCGTATCTTGATGACGCCGAGTTTGAGCGAGGAATCTTGGGACGTGTGGTCTTCACCTCACAGCTGGTGGAAAAGAATCGGGATGGACTCGGGCAGAAATCATGTTCATGTTCATGATTATTAACGTTACTGTAGTGTGAAGCGGAGCAGGAGCGAGTGTTGTGGAGCTGAACGAGACGCTGGAGCGATTGATAATGAGAGACGAACGACACACGCCTCGAGAGCAGCGGGACTTTTATTATGACACAGTCGCCGGCGCCACTTCCACTTTTTCATGAGTATGAGGAAACGCAGCTCTGTTTATCATATTAGATTCATTCGAGTGTGTTTAAATGATGTTATTCTGAGCATTTGCTCGCGGCTGCTGTGAGACACAGATCCATATTACAATATCATATTAAATGCTGAATGGACCGTGTTGATAAATGGCATGTAATTCATTTTAAAACATATTGTATGACGGAGAAAATTTAGGTCGAAATTCGGCACAACACCAGCAAACGTAATGATTATGAATGTGCAGTGAAAAAAACAGAAGGAGACTTCTGAACATTTTAATTAACTTATACATAAACTAGCGTTTTGCGTGTTTTCGGCTGCAGGGATGAAGTCGTCGACGCTGACTCGTCATCTCCGCAGTAGCGAACACGTCTATATGCAGGTTTCATACAATTACATAATATGAGAATATTTGTTTCAGATTTGAATCAGGTCATAGACATTTCAAGCTTTCCATGGATATATTTCTCATGTCTGTATACACTGAGTTTAGGTTCATTTTTGTGACGCGCTCAAGTTCACGGCAGAAAGCGCATCCTGTTTGTGTTCATTATTTTTACAAAAGCACAACATTTTGCTCCTATTATGAGTCTACAGAAATGAAAACATTGTTTTTAATGTTGGATTATTTTTATCTGTACGGCCAAAAATGACAGATTTAAGTTAAATGCAAGAACTTTTGTTGTGACATTTATCTAGAGAAACGTTAAAGCGAGCAGACTTGTAATGTAGCTACTACATACATGTTTCAAGTGATAATCCATATTTGATTTCGATGAATGATGAGCGAATGTTTGGATTTCCTGCCGTTAACAGACTGCGTGATTTCGTCACTTACTGTGGAGTTGTTTTCTTTTCTGCGACTAACCGACGGATACCAATTTTGGTCGACTAAACCTCTTCATTGACTAACAACAAGGTATTTCCTTTTTGGACATCAGCGTCGACATGCAATGCAAACGCAATGATTTGGACTCAATATTTGAGATTTTTTCCCCCACAAAACTGGATCTAAAACGCAATTACTGATATGATAACCGAAAGACACTCGCTGAATTAAACATGCGATGGTTTGACAGCAATGCAGCATAAGATATTTTTGAGAGATCGTTGCATAATGTGTTCTTGGTCACATATTTTAAAAACACAGTAGGCAGTATAATGTACATACGTAAAAATAGTAAGCGAGTTTTCTATTGCAGACAAAGACAGTGTCCAGAGTTCAGACAAAGTGCCATGTCACTAGGTTACTCCAGGGGCTTCCTGTCTGAGATATTGATGTCTAACCATCTGTTTATATCATAAACAAGGTGAAAGGACGATAAGCCAAGGACGACACGCCAAAATGTCCAGAGCGCCAGAGTGAAAGCATGAAAAAAGCCTGATTTACTATTCAGGGAGAAAGATAGAGACAAAACTTTAATGTTTAGGTGAACTATTCCTTTAGGATTTAGTCATAATCAAACACACATAACTGTGTTCTTGAAATCATATATTCAGCACAAACAAAACCGGTGTATTTTAACATTTCACACCCGGTTGTGCCGCTTAGACTGCAATTCAATTTTAATTAGACACTTGCCCTTTAAATAATTACGCATGCAAATTCTGCAAATTCTAATTAACTTGTTAGTGAATCATCACAAAGACCAAACAAGTCAGAGTCAATATAAGTTGTCTTTACGAAACGATAAAAGGAATGCATTTTCGCAGTATACACCCTCCTTTAACAAAAACCAGACTTCAGCTCCAGGCAATTAAACTAAACAGCTCCAATTTGTTCAGAAATTAACTGGGGAAAGAAGGAAGAACGCCTTAAAATGCTGACTATGTAGGCAGCTCACTAGATTTGAGACTCCTTGAGTCATGTGAACTAGGGAGTGGAATGAGACACACCCTGACAGGCTTTTATAGAGGCTAGAGAATGTAAACCACACAATTGCAATGGAACACAAATGCAACGCTCGGCCAACTCCTGTGCCAGAGCTTTCATGCATGAATAAATTTAAATATTATATAATATATATATATATATATATATATATATATATATATATATATATATATATATATATATATAAAATAAAATATTTAATATATATATATATATATATATATATATATATATATTTTTTTTTTTTTTTAATATATATATATTATATATATAATACATGAATACATGTATTATATATACATGAATGCTTTCATACATGAATACATTTAAATATTACATATATACAGAATTTGGTAGAAAATGTGTATATGTATATGTGTGTGTGTGTATATATATATATATAATAAAATATTTAATATATATATATATATATATATATATAATAAAATATTTTTTATATATAATATTTATATATATATATATTTTAATATATATATTAAATATTTTATAATATATAATATAATATAATATATATACACATATACATATACACATTTTCTACCAAATTCTCTGTATTAAAGACGAATAATTATATTATTATATATATAATTATTCGTCTTTAATACAGAGAATTTGGTAGAAAATGTGTTTAATTGTAAGGAAAATGTCACAAAGGTTTGTGTTTGTCTTTGAAACATTCAGCGGGTTTGTCTGGATGCTGCACCTGTGAGGGTGTGTCTCCCTCCCTATGAACAGCACACTCTCAAGCCTCTGACATCAGAGTCAGCTGACGTCACACGGATTCAGTGAAGCGTGTCAGGAGCAGGTGACAGGAAGAACAGGTGTGTGCAGGTGTGCTCTTACCTTTGCCATCTGAGCCTGAACGCCGCTGGTTTTCAGAGCGCCGACGGCTTTCTGAGCAGCAGCAGGGCTGTCAAAGTCCACAAAGCCATACCCTGAGAGAAAGACAACCACAACATGCTGTTAGATACAGCTTTAAAGAGACAGCGCACATGAACAACACACAGATTCAACCTGAGAAACAAGGTGTGCTAGGGTGAATCTCTAGGGTAAAAATGTAAAAAAGAAGAAGAAGAAAAAAACCTGCAAAAATCATTGATGAATTATTTAAATTAAATTATTAAATAATTAAATTATTAAATACTAATAAAATTTCATTTAAATCCCCCCCTCCGTTTTCCTTTTTTCTGTAATTTCCATTACTCTCTGTCGATTTTAAAATAATACAAAATAATAAAATAAATAATAAATAAATAAAATAATAAAAAATAAAGGTGTACTAGGGTGAATCTCTAGGGTAAAAATGTAAAAATGAAGAAGAAAAAAAACCTGCAAAAATTATTGATGAATATTATTAAATAATAATAAGATTTCATTTAAACCCCCCCCCCTCGTTTTCCTTTTTTCTGTAATTTCCATTACTCTATGTCGATTTTAAAATAAAATAAAATAATAAAATAAAATAAATAATAAATAAATACATAAAATAAGAAAAAATAAATTTTACAAATATAAAAAATAATTGAAAAAAATTGAAAAAAACATTAATGAATATTGAATAATTAAAAACAAAATTTTATTTAAATCCCAACATCCCGCACACCCCAAAAAACAAAACAAAATAAAATAAAACAAAATAAAACAAAACAAAACAAAACAAAAAACAAAATAAAATTAAATTAAATAAAATAAAAAAGTCCAAGACCACTGCCATAAATAGAAAGTTAGCATTCTTATTTAGGAAATAAGATGTATTTTGCCTATAAATGATCTAATTAACTTTAATCCCTTGGTCATATCTTCCAGAAAAACACAAATTGATAAAGTGCACATTTATCCACGTAAAATGTAATTTCACAAAACATTTTGGAAAGGCTGAAAATCTGATGCAAGACTCAAAAGATCTTAAATGACACCATCTGATGGGTATAGACTTTTTCAATGCAAAAAACGCCAACAGACACAGGACCTGTCGAGAGCGTGCGTATTAGGTGAAAACATCAGCGACTGCCACTTTAAGAGCAGGAAGTACCAAAGCGGCGGGTTGAAGAGAGTATCTTATCTCGGCGTGTGCGAGTAAGTGTGCTGTGAGTCATCTATCACAGAGCCCAGAGTGAGAGAACCGCTGCACTATCAGTGTTTGCTTCCCCTAATGAGAACAATTAAATGGACACGAGGAAGCTGATCCAAGATAAGTCCTTACGTTCAGCTCCTCCCTTCACACTCCTCTGCTGCAGCCGGTTGCTATATTTAATCAGCGAACAGGTCAAACCACAAACACAGCCAGCACAGAACATCCTGACTAACAGCTCAAATATATATATATATGACGTACAGTACAAAGAAACACTCACTAAACGCAGCCACAGGTATGATCCATCCGCTACGGACATCAACATCATTTGATATCAGATCAAAATGTTTAGATGTAAGAGAAAACACAATGTGGTGTTGAGTAAAGCTGCTTTAAATTGATTTACACCTTCTTTATAAGATGAATCAAAATTTGAGCCATCACTGTATTGAGGTATATTCAACATGTTTAATGAAAGAAGTAAAATGCATCATACATTTATGAATATAAAACATTTAATTACACGTATAAAACTCATTTTAATATATGGAAAATGGAGAGTACTGTTAAGTGATGCTAAAAAATGATTCATTAAATCAGGTTCAAAACTGAATCTGCCACTTTGAACTGATTCACTTTGAACTGATTCACATATTTAATACATGAATTTTTAAGGCCTCTAAGTGATTAAAATCTTTTTGTCCTCATATTGAATTGATAGTTTATACTTTTTAGCAATAAAAGTTTTTGCTGTGAAATCTTCATTGATTTTTTATAAAGTAAACATAAGTATAACTTTATATTGTTAGTAATATTTCAAGATGAAAACTCACAGGACTGAAGCAACTTATTATTTGATTATCTAAACATAAAATCCTGTCAAAAAGTGAGTATCAAACATGATCATTAGGTTTATTTGTTCATCATTGTATTGCATTGCATTATATGTTTTAAAACAGAGCTTTGATAATAAAACAAAGCATTTCAATATCATCTTACAAACACGTGTTATTATGTTGGAGATGTGACAACTGATATTTATATGCATTTTACGTCTATACTGTTAAAATCTCATTGATTTACATTACAAGCTTTGTCTATATAAGCATCAACAATTGCACCAAACTGCACATTTTTGCTCATTTAAGGAGCATTGAGGTGTTTCTGTACGAGTATGAGCTCCATAATCTCACTTTATCATACAATAAGAGCCATAAAACCTTGATGTATCGAATATATATATATTTTACAAAATATTTTATCCTAATAAACTGTTCCATTTCCACGTCTTAAACGTGAAACTAGCCTAAGAAACGTGAAAAGTCAAATAAAAAGCTTATATTTACACTCCCAGAAAAATCACATTGAAATTATTGCAACATATATCCACCAGCTCAGTGTTGAGCGGTATGATGTGAAAGTGAAAGTTAAACTGTGGGTTAGGTTTAGGTCATTTGCATGTGTGCATCTCGGGGTTAACATTTTCCATCCGGCTTCTTTGAAATTCGTGCAAGGGGTTGAGAAGGGCCGGACTGTAGGAAACTAAGACGTGAAGCCGGTCCATCAACACCCTCCTCGGGCCTGACTGAAATTACTCAGCACATAAATAATCCACAGAGCTGTGACTCAGCCACATGCTCCAGGGCAGTCCTGCCCCGAGGTGCCAAGCCCAGGAACAGAGCCAGATCCTGGACGACACCGGCCTGGAACAAACCCCAGAGGCCTCAGTCAAGACGCCGAGGCCAGGACAGGAATAACGGCGAGGGGTCTGGGAAACAGCAACAGACTGACTGGGTATCTGTTTCCTGAAACACCCACGGCAGCATAGCTGCACGATGACGGAAAGCAGGGCGTGAACGCGCAGACGCACACACGTCGCAGAAGTGCGCAGACACACTTATGTAATGCAACTGCAATGATTTTGCTGGCAACACTGGAATGTAATATATTGTAACCTTTTTAATGGGTTTTTATTTGTAAATTAAAGTGAAGAAGACACACTTTAATGTATTTTGTTTTTATTTGCCTTAGTCAGGGAAGCAGCATATTTAATTTTTGACAGGGATGAGGTTGTGAGAGACAGTGCATTCATAGACTAAATGACTAAAAAAAACATCTTACAAAAACTCCATAAAACTGGATAAAAAAAAAAAAAAATTGATTTCTCAATTTTAATCGATTCTCATTTTGATGAACCGATATCGTTTATTTAAATCCCAAGGATCTGTTTTCAGTTGATGAACGTAATATTAGCTCGCCTCGCATCCAATAAATCGCAATATGCTTTGCATTTTGTTACTTTTATTATGAAATAAATGATTCCATTTTATTAAGAAATCCAAACAATAAATACCGTTTTTTTGCTCTTTAACGCGAGACAGATTGCGGTAGCACCGAGTAGAAACATGATTTTGTAATTATAAAGTTAGTATTATAAAGGGGCCATGTTGAGCTGCTTTAGAGTTGTTGTAGTCGAGCGTTGTTGAATACGTCATTTTATGTCGGACTGCTTCACAAACGAGGGTCAATTCAAGGAAAAAAGATGAACGTGACGACATCTAAAAGTTGGAACTTCTTCCTGAGTCTCTCCATCAGTCTCGACTCCGGTTTGAACAATGTAAGGATGAACACCGTCTGCGTGAGATTCTCCAGCTTTGTTGTTGTTGAGCTGTTAAAGCTTTTTTCTGGAAAGGGGGCGGGGAGCAGCAGCTCATTTGCATTTAAAGGGACACACGCAAAAAGGGCGTGTTTTTGCTCACACCCAAACAGAGGCAAATTTGACAAGCTATAATAAATGATCTGTGGGGGATTTTGAGCTGAAACTTCAGACACATTCTGGAGACACCAGAGACTGATATTATATCTTCTGAAAGGGGGATTATAGGTCCCCTTTAACCTCCAAAATTATAGTAATGTAGTACCAACTGAATCCCTGTACAGTTTACAGCATTAGTTGAGATTCACCATGTACTCTAGCGCAGTAATTCTTAAAGTGTGGTCCACCATCGCCCCCTAGTGGTCCGCGAAAAGATGGCAAGCTCTTAACCCGCACCGGATCGCGGACGTCAGTGTGTTTTAATAATGAAAAAATGGATCATATCATTGCATTTGTGTTTGAATAATTAGTTTTTGACTTGAAACAGTTGCATATTAAACTTAAATTTAGTTTATCCTTCCTATTTTGTTGTTTTCGGGGGGCGTGTTAGAGTGGGATTCTGTTAGGTGGTCCTCAGAAAAAAATAAAATGGAAGATAAAGTGGTCCTTGGGCTGAAAAAGTTTGAGAAACACTGCTCTACCGGATATTTATCCAAAATAATCAAAATCGAATCCACCTGAAATCTTGTGGATCGAATTGTAAAATTTGTGTCAATTCCCGGCACTATTAAGTAGTGAGTTGTGAAAATTATGTGTTCTTCTAGGTCGTTTTCATCCATGTTAAATTCAATAGGGTGTCTAACCTGACTAAAGTCTGTAGACATCTTCAATTTGGTCCACTGTTTTATTTATTAAAAAAAAAAAAAAAACGTTTCTAAGAGAAAGTGAATATTGACATATACTGAAGATTATCAAATGTATTTATTTTTGATATATTGCTCGGATCTACTCATACATACTTGACATAATTCAAGGCCGGAGTCCAGCGGTCATGAATCATGACGTGAGTGAGGTGAAAAGCATTTCTGACATCAGCAGAGGACTAGATAAAACACTTTGTGTTCACTAGAAATCACAATATAAGACGCAACCCAGTCAAAACTGTTATATGCATGACTGCACCATGAGCTGAAGGACCCGAATTTAGATACAGAAAAACGGCACAATCTGCATGTTTTGTGAATGAGACTTTTCATGAAAATGAATAAAACCTAAATGTGCATTGGGATTGGCACTACTCTGAAATTCAACAAAATGGCTAGTTTTTTTCTTTACTTGATTTTTCAATAAAAGATGATAAGTGCACAGATAACTGAAGTTATTAAGCATGATTAAAAAAATACATATATTACATTAAAATTCCTTGAGAAGCATATAAAATCACTGAACAACCTCAAAGCTCATGGTGGCTCTGTCTAGAAAGTTTTGCATGATATCCTTAAAAATCTGTATCTCCATAGAGAAAATAAATGGGATTTTTACTCATTTTTACCACATTGTTGCACTTTCCTGCAAAAACAACTGTGTTCTTTCATTATATCAGCCATATAAAGCCAATTTTTGCGAATTTTTTATTAAATTTGAATTAAAAGTGCACATCAATACAATAAGCAGCTCTCAGAGGAATATGAAATCCCATCTTAGGGAAAAAAAAACGCTAAATTGCACAGATTTTGAGGCACACAAATCAGAGGGCAGAACATAAATGTACGTACCTTTGCATTTGTTTGTGGTTTTGTCTAAGATGGCCTTGGTTGACACAATTTTTCCATACCTGTAACAAGAAAAAAACAGAGATATGTTATGAATTTTAAAACACAGACGAATATAAATGACTCGGTTTGGAAAATACACAAAAAAAAATGCATGACATGATGCATGAAACACGTGAAATTACTTTGAGTGCAGATTTATACAATGAAAATTTGACATATGTACAATGGTCATTATTGTTGACTAAATCATATATATATTATATATAATAAACTAATAGAGTATTTACTATACTGTACTAATAGAGAATTATATATGTATAAAACGATGCATAAATACATCATATATATGATGTATATATATATATGATATATATATACACACACATATACACACATATATATATAAACATATATAAATATATATATATACACACACATATACATATATACACACATACATATATACACACACACACATATACATACATATATACACATACACACACATATATATATATATATATATATATACACATATACACACACACATACATATATATATGTGTGTGTGTATATATGTATACGTGAATATGTAAATGTGTGTGTGTGTATATATATATACATATATACACATACACGCATATATACACATATACATACATGTATATATATATATATATATATATATGTATGTATATGTGTATATATATATATGTGTATATATATATATGTGTATATATATATATATATATATATATATATATATATACACACACACACATTTACATATACACACACACACACATACATACATATATATATATATATATAGGATTCATTTAAAAAAAACAGCTTTAAAGAAAAAACGATAAAATAATTTACAAAATTGCTTAAATTTTAATTGCCAACAAAATCACAGCAAAATTGTGAATATATTTAATATGCAAACAAATAAGAACGCATTTCTGTATCTGATCAAACAAAAGACCTACAAAAATATTTTGGTTACTTTAATACAACATAAAGGTGAGTAAATGACATAGTTTTCATTTTTGAGTGAACCATTCCCTCAAGATTTATGTCTAAAAAAACTGAAAATGTAACAGAAGTGAATCTCTAACAATGCTTCATTGTATGGAGGTATATTCTGTACCCTTCTGAGCCAGACACGAGCTCTGCAGGAGGAAGCTCCTCTGGAGGAGAACAGAGCGGGCGAAGGAGTCCTTGGGGGGAAATGTGATTGATTTATGACGAGGTTATAAAAACTGCGGAGGAATGCTGTAAGGCACATGAGAGTGAAAACATGACCTTTGCCCTCACAGGATGGGCACCTCGGCACCAGCGTGACCTTACGAGTGCTTCCACAGCCACCGATGGCAAGAAAAAAAGGTCATTAAGCTCTTTCAATTAATAACTAAATAGGAAAGCCTTCATGAGATTTGAAATCCAATTACAGCAGACTCCTAAAGTCTGTGACCTCGAGGTCTGCTTCTCCAGGGGGGGGGTGAAGGGTTTGCACCAATTGACCTAATATTAATCAATTACGAGGATCTTGTCCCTTCCTCCTGCTTCCCGTCGTTTCTTCCTGAGCAGCTTATGAAAGCCGTGCTTCAATCAAAAGCTTGGAGGTGTTAGGGGAAAAAAGTAACTCAATGCTTTCAGGGACTCTGAGGACACTTTTACAGCGACCTTGGAGTATTTTTCCCATAGGGATTTTAAAGAGTCTTTGTTAAAGAGTCACAAGCCATGAATCAAACCAACCAGTGAGGTGAATCATGTTGCAAACTTTTATTTGAAGCTAAAAAGTTGAAGCTAGAAAGTCCGAACATACAGGAGTGTGTAGTCAAGTCAAATTCATTTATAATACACACTGTTTTAAAGCTGAAAATCATAATCTATACAATATATTAATATATTTTCATGCCTTAAACACATTTAGCAGATTAGAGCTGCTTGAGACGATATAAACAATCAAGCATCGATATGAAAATTGACTAATACCGACAATTCTTATTCCGATATTTCAAAAAAAAAAAATAAAAAAAATAAAAAATAAATAAAAATAATAATAATAATAATAATATATATATATATATATATATATATATATATATATATATATATACACACACACATACATACATATATATATATATATATATATAATATATATTTATAATGTTCTAATTATAAAATGTAGCCTATATGCACTGTATTTTACTTTTGAAGTGATTTTAATAATATTTCAAGCAAATCAAAACCATAATGGCGGACAGTGCATCTGAATGAAAAATAATCCATTATTTATCAGATTTAATATATCAGCCAAATTTTCTTATCGGACCAATAACGACAACATTAAAAATGAACATATAATCGACTTAACTGAGGAAATAACTACAATCCAATATATTTGTCTATATTTATAGTAACAAAATATGTTATGTTTATTGCAAAATATGCATATAAATACAAATATAAGTAGTTTGAAAGCGTAAAGAGAGACTGTGATTGAGTGGGCGGAGCTAAAGAGCTCTTTTGGTGCAATTTTCTATTCCGATTCTCTGATTGGTGGAGATTTTTAAGCAGAATCATGGGTAATGTAGTTTTTCCACTAGGACTTCCATT
>CM076081.1:35206942-35231942 GCA_038088235.1 Zacco platypus | reverse complement strand
GATGTTTGTTGATATGTGTGTGTGTGTGTGTGTGTGAGTGAGAATGTGTGTGTGTGTGTGTGTGAGAGTGTAAGAATGTGTGTGTGTGTGTGTGTGTGTGTGTGTGAGTGAGTATGTGTGTGTGTGTGTGTGAGTATGTGTGTGTGAGTATATGCGTGTGTGTGAGTGAGTGTGTGTGTGAGTATGTGCGTGTGTGTGTGAGTGAGAGTATATGTGTGTGTGTGTGTGTGTGTGTGTGTGTGTGTGTGTGTGTGTGTGTGTGCGCGCAAAGAGTGGGAGGAAGTTTGATGAAGGGCTCAGAGGAGGAAAATGAGACTTCAAAGTCACATCAGTGGTCTTTCATCCACTCACCATCCGTGATTCAGTAACAGGATCATTCTGTGCTCTGCTTCTTCTAGAGTGCTGCACCAAAACAAACCTTGTGGTCCTTTGAAACTATACACCTCTAAAGATCTTGCGCTTGTTCTTGGAGTTTGAACAAACAGTACACGACCATATATATTTGTCTGATTTTTGAATACTTTTCTACACCCTTTCCACCATGATCAGCGGGCAGGACTGATTCGCGTAATTTACATGTGACAGCAAAGAACAAACACGGAGTACTGCCAAAATTCAGAGCGGGAAGTGTCCTAAATAAATCAAAAGTTTAGATGTTAATGGTTGCAGTGTGCCACATTAAAGAGGACCTATTATAACCCTTTCCACAAGATGTAATATCAGTCTCTGGTGCCCCCAGAATTTGTCTGTAAAGTTTCACCTCAAAAACCTCCACAGATCATTTATTATATCTTGTCAAGAGCAGAAACACATCGTTTTTGTGTGTGTCCCTTTAAATGCAAATGAGCTGCTGCTCCCCGCCCCCTTTCCAGAAGAGGGCGGAGCTTTAACAGCTCAACAACAACAAAGCTGGAGAATCTCACGCAGACGGTGTTCATCCTTACATTGTTCAAACTGATGGAGAGACTCAGGAAGAATGACAACAACACTACTACAACAAGCAGCTCAACACGGCCCCGCCCCCTTTGTTGAGTGTTCTCGGGGGCGGGGTTTATGTAAATTTTAGAGTTAGTGATGTCACTAACCCAGGAAGAATCTCGTTGTAGTTCCTAGCAGGTTGTTGTAGTCCTTAAAAAGCGATTTCTGTAAAAGAAAATATCTGCCTTTGCATTGAACTTTGAGTGTCGTAACTTCGCAGGTGTTGTTTATGCTCTAACAGCAACATTACACACTAACTAAAGTTAAAAGATTTTAAATATAGTAATATTTAATATAGTAGTCAACTGATGTGGTTCAAAAAGTTTTTAAAAGTAAAAAAAAAAAAAAAAGTTGAGCATTTACTTCTTCAACTCAAATGTTTCATAATGTGACGCAAAATATTTTCCATTAAGTGGCAATATTTGCCACCTAGAATGAATTAGGGGCATTTTTTTTACCTTTGTAAGGACAATTTTTATAATTACCTTAAATATATCTGTTGTCTTTTATGCCAAATACTTCAATGTAACCAATTACTTCAAGATTGTTACCAATAAAATTTTATCAGCATCTCGACACTGCAGAGGTGCCATTTTTTTGCTCTCTTATCTTGAATTTGGTGGCGTTTTTGTTAATTTTCCTGGCATTTTTGCCCCAATCCCGTTAAATTAAGCTAATTTTTGCACTAATGCCAGACCTCAAATCCAATCAAACTGAACCATCTTTCATTTCTAAATTATTTAATTCAATTGACTCTCCAACAAAAAGTCAACACAACAAAATTATTTAATATATTTACCATTTTTGTACTCATAACACTCACCCTAACTTCGACTCGCCGACAGCATCGTATTGTTCAGTTCTCTCTGCAGCAATGCAGTATGGTCTATCTGTCAGTCTTCTTAGCGCCTTCACTCACGGGAGTCCTCTGAGGACCGGTTCTGTGATTCTGCTCGAAAATCATATCAAATCATCCAATAGACTCAATGCGACACAGCATATGCCTCATCTTTTATTGATGGCACTCATCCCAGACCTCTTAGAGGGGAAAGTCACCCTCCAGCCCTTGACACGGAGTGACCGAAATATGAGAGTTCATTGAGCCGCAGTGCCAGGCTGTGTGAGATTACAATACTAAGACCACAGAGCAGCGACGACTCTTTCTTTATCCAACACCGTCCCAGATACTGCCAGAACATCCTGCATGCGCTCTCGTGATCAATCAGAGCGAAGCTCTAATCAACACAATTTGTGGCATAATTATTTGTTGCATAATTTATAATAGTTTTAAACAATAAATACTAGAAACAGAAATACAAAAATACTACATGTGCACAAATATTTCAATTCTGGCCAATACAAAAGAGTCTATTTTCACTTTATGGTCAATAGTCAATCAATGGCCTATATTAAGACTAATAAATTAATAAAATGTACAAAAAAATTAAAACTAAAACACAGAAAAATCAAAAGTTTGAAAAATGTTTAAAAATTACATTAAACAGTGTTATTAAATTATTAATATAATTAAGCTATTCAATTAAGGATATGTTTACATGACAACGAAACGTTTTTCACGTACAATACGATTGTCAATACGATCTCTGTACACGCGGATCCGCGAAACCAGTTGAAAACACTGTATTTTGCTGAATATTATGCAGTAAGTCTATATTTAGTTCATAGAGGACATGCATACATAGCAGTTACAGTATGATATAATATTTAAACCTATAACATTTTACATGGATATCTTTTAAACATAGCCTATAACATTTTTATCTCACAATTCTGACTTTTTTTTCCTAGTATTTGCATGTTTATATCTCCCAGTCCGGGCTTTATAACTCGCAATTGTGAGTTTATATCACAATTTTGAGGGGGGAAAAGTCAGAATTGCAAGTCTTTTTTTTCTCAGAATTGCGAGTATATCGTTTTTCCTTCTAAGAAATGCGAGACAAACTCGGATTTGCGAGAAAAAAAGTCAGAATTTTGAAATATAAACTCGAGATTAATTTTTTTTATTCCTTTATTCTGTGGCTTCCACGGATCCTTGGTTAAAATAGTGATTTTTTTTCATGATTTAGGGATATTTTAAGTACTCAACAGAACAAAATATGGCCTAGTGGGATATTTTACTGCAAAAATGTTACATATTGCAGCTTTAAGTGCAAGAATACCAGAAAGAGACGGTTCTCATGGAGCAAACCTGACAAATTACATCAATAATCAGTAGAAAAAACATTCCCACTTCGTAAAAATATGTGAAGAAACCGGAAAAAAGCACAAGCTGCACACTTCTACTTTTACAGAGGAAATGTTACTCCATAGGCTTGTCTATAAAGCCTTACTGTACCACAAACAAAAATTATTTTTTTGATAATCGACATCCTGTCACAGATGCTGCAGAGAGAGTTTAACTTGCATTGAGTGCGAAACAGTCCTCAGATCTCAGGCAAAGCAATTACACTGTACGTCTCTCAATAATCTGCCTCCGTTTCTGAACGGACAATCTCTGATAAACAGACTGACCTCAGAGCCATTCAACCACGTAGAAGCATTCATCAAGCAATAACTGCACACTGTTTAGAAAGAACGGAGTACAAATATGACCCTGTGAAGCAACGATTGGATTGCCGATTCAACGGCCACAGTAATCGATCTCCATTTGGAGGAGCCGCCGTCTCGCAGCGGAGCCGGGTTTAATGAGACACATCCGGACAAACCGGGGCGCTGGAGGCCACGCTGTTCATCTTATCTTCTACAACAGCAAATAAAACACCCCTCAAGGCTGTTTCTTAAATCACCAAGTCATTCGGTACTCTGAAGCGAGGGCTGTATGGGAACAGTAGCTAAAAAATAACATCCTGATTCGGGTTGCAAGCTGAATCGTATTTTAATCATGATCGCGATTTCTGTTTCTCTCGATTAATTCAGCATAATCACGTGATATTGTGGAGGAAAACAAGACTCCGCATGCTTACAGATTTCAAGAGATTAAACTCCCCAATCACAGCTTTTATCTTAGACACATTTTCTGGTCAGTTTTACGCAAACACACACGCTTTTCTGGGCTGCAAAAGAAAAAAAAAAGATGTGAAAGCACTGACAAACATGTTTATTGGAGTTTAGCGAATTCATTTTCGCTCAAATGAATGTGTAGTAGAGCCGGTGTGTTTTCTTTCACGCATTTGTTTGCTGCGAGCAAACCTCAGTGACCTGAAATAAATTTGAACACGAATCTTGACTATATTGTGGTTGGTGAATAAATACACTTATGCAACCTCCGTTCCACAATACGAAGACATTTTTGTTGAAAATAATAGAAAAACTGTACTATAATTTGGAATTGTTGGAATTATTATTAGCAGGGTTCGTACGGATAGTGTAAAATGAAATTTCAAGCACTACTTTTTTGGACTACAATCAGAAATCTCACTCTCATTTCTTTATTATATTTCAAATTTTTAAAAAAAGGTAAACAGAATGGTAAACGACTGTGATAACTTTAACAACTGAAAAGCTACTATAACAAAGATATCGCTTTCCTTATTAAAACTGATTTTTTTCCTCATGGACAGGGCTGGGCTGGTTACTTTTAAAACGTATTTCACTACAGATTACAAGATACATGCTTTAAAAAGTAATTTGTAACGTATTTCGTTACATTACTCAAGTTTAGTAACTTAATCTAAATACTTTAGAATACTTTAGAATACTAATAAGTGTGGAACAAACACAAAAAAGGTCATTGCAAGTTTTTATCTCATAATTCTGACTTTTTCCCTCAGAATTGTGTGATATAAAGTTGCAATTGGGAGTTATAAAGTCAGAATTATGAGATATAAACTCACAATATTGAGAAAAGTCAGAATTATGAGATATAAACTCACATACTAAATTCACAATTGCAAGAAAAAAAGTCAGTATTGCAAGTTTATATCTCCCAATTCTGACTTTATAACTTGCAATTGTGAGTTTAAATCTCGCAATTCTGAGAAAAAGAAGTCAGAATTGTGAAATGCAAACACACAAATGTGAGGGGAAAAAAATGTGAGAAAAAGTTGCAGTGACGAGTGAATTATAAAATGACTCACAAAACAACTATCACAAAACATGAAAACAGTTGAAAACATGAAACTTAACTCCACTTTTTCAGATGGTCAGAGTCAGAGAATCACCAATTGCTGTTTAAATGACATTAAAATTCAAAGTAATCACTTTGGTAATCTAAAACACTTTTCAGATGTAACTGTAATCTGATTACCACCCATTTAAAATGTAACTGTAATGAAATACAGTGACTCAAATTTTGTATTTTAAATACGTAACTAAGTTACTTGTATTTCGTTACTCCCCAACCCTGGTCATGGATATATGATTGGATATTTATATGAGCAATATCACGCTCATAGCAAAGCGAAATGGCTCTTTTCAAGTACCTTCTCATAAATGTGGCTGTTTTCAAGGGTTTTCCAGGACTTAAATTTCAAAAAGACAAATTGTATTAAGCGTTTCACTTGCGTCAATATTTGTGAGAGAAGCTTCTTATTGTACCAGTTTTCATCAGGTAAAGTGTGTTAATTTATGATAATGAATATATGAGGTAAAATAAACCGTGCGAGTTGACGTTCTAGTGCTTAAGTGCAATAAATTCTGAATTTTTTTTGTGATTAATAACCATAATTATAATGTTTGAGCAAAAATAATCATGATCGTCAGTTTAACGATTATCCTGATGTTTGTCCGCCGTAATATCTCCAGTGATGAGAGTTAAGAGTGGTACTCACGGCTGACAGAGCTTGACCAGGTCATGGTCGGTGGTGGTTGGCGGTAACCCACGAATGTAGAGGTTAGTTTTGCTGAGCTGCTCCCAGCCGGCCGTACTGCTGCTGCTGCTGCTGTGATTGGTGCTGCTGTTGGTTCCAGGACTGGGCGGAGCCATCGGGTGGGAGGCGGGGCCAACAGGGGGCTGGTGGGAAGGACACAAAACAAGCTGCAGTCAAGAGTGGAACAAGGTCAAAGAAAAGCAGGGAAGAAAAAAGTAAATGGTGAGAAATAAAAAGGCAAATAAGTGCTGCACATTGGACAGAATAATAAAGCAACCGGATGATTCTTTGACTGCTGACGAGTAGCATTTCCCCAAATCTTGAACACAATCAAACGCAAAATAGCTGAATTGGATGTTAAAATACTTCCACATCACAGTGAATCAAATGTATATAATCACAAAACATGTTTTGCTTGAAATTCAAAGAAAAAATACACCAAATTTTATCAAACACAATATCAAACAAATATTAATATGTAAATCAGCTGGATTGTGATTTTAAAAGCTTTCCTTATTGAGAAACCATTCTAGAAACAATTTAACTCCCATGAGTCCAACTGATAAACCAGGTATACATTTATATTTGTTGGTGAATTTTTGGGACCTTGTGACACACCCTGTAAAACTGGATTGTCCCGGGTAAACCGGGACGTCTGGTCAACCTATATTAAGATGAAATTATGAGTTATGGGATGAACAAGAGCTGACCGAACCTTCTACACACTGCGGCACGCATTATACAGACTGAGCAGGTTCATTTATACTTTGTTTTACATGAATACTCCATCCTAAAATGAAAATAATGTCATTATTCACTCCACATGTCGTTTCAAACCTGTATGCGGTTATTTAAACGTTTTTCGAAGAAAATCTTAGTCTGTTTTGATTGTGCTTTCAGAAATTAATAATTGCTACTCTCAGCTCATTTGAACACATTTTACTATGTTTATATCCGCTTTGCGGATTTTTTAATGAAAACAAAATGTAAAATCCAGTCTAGGCCCATTAGACACATACATTTGTAGAGATGCACCAAATTTCAGCACCTGAAAATATTTGGCCAAACTTTTTCGAGGGCTGAAATCATTGACTGACATTTAATTGGCGCTTAAACGGCATAAAATAGCATAAAGAGATCAATTAACCAATCACCCAAAATTATTTTAAATTAAACTTTACCTTCAGCTTTGGCTAAATGAAAATGTTAATGTTAAAATAAAATTAAAAAAAAAAATCAATATTAATTAGTACCGTCCAAAAGAGAAGATACAGTTGTACTCATACTTGTCTAATCTCCACAAAACAACAAAACATCAGTTTTATATGAGAAATTGTACAGAAAATAATTAGCAAAAAAGGAAAGCTCTTATAAATCTGGACCTAAAGGAAGTGTGTTTACAGAAGTGTTGGGAATTTTTAGGATTCGAATTCAAAGCGATTCTTGATACATGCAAAATGTAACATCCCACATTTCATAAAAACACGTAAAATATAAAATACGTCTATTCTGATTCACCACGTTTTGTTTTCGCATATGCTTTTCAATAAGAATCATTTAAGGAGGAGACGTAGCAGTGCATCGATTTATCCCTCCAACTCTAGAGCACAGGATCTGCTTCCCGTGTGCCCCGAATCTCCTCAGCTCGAACGCTACACTGCTCATGTTTGTCAGTACTAGGATGAGTATCTGGCAGCGCTGTGATCCATATCTGCAGTGCAGTCTCTTCTTCTTCAGAAAGCAGTTGTCAGCATAAAGTGGGTCCACAGGGGCCGGAAGAGCTCTGACCTAGGAGCACAGCTGACGGAGAGGACGCTTTGAGAATCTAAAGGAAGTGAATGCGGCACTGGAGGCCGAAGGGTGAGCGCTGAACCCTTTTGTAAGAGCTTGATATGTGCAGATGTACAACAGACACAACACCCCTTCTATCTCGGATGGTGAATCCTTGCATTGAACATCTACAGTAGATTCTACAACAATTTCAAGAGGGTCACAAGGAATCGATTATTCCTACAGTAAAATATCTATGCCTGTATTTTAGGGGATGGGTTGTCTAGTGATTGGTGGCTAAATTTGCAATATTTAAAATGTTTTTTGAGCTAGAGACTTAAATTCGCACAATATAGTCCCACTCTCCATGCCGAACAAGAACCAAACAGTGAATTAATGAGGAAACCCTTTCCTGAAGGTACACTTTTAAAATACTGGGTTAAAAACAACCCAAATTGGGCTCGAAATGGACAAACCCAGCGACTGGGTTAAATGTTTGACCCAGGGTGCTGGGTAGTTTTATTTAACCCAGCTATTGTTTAAAAATGACCCGAAATATGTTGGAAATTAAAAATCAGACACATAATTACTAGAGGCAACAATAATAATCAAAAGCTGAACATTGTCTAATTATTATTCATTGGACTTCATTTAATAAACATATTCATAAATGTTAATTTCCAACATACTCTGGGTTCATTTTACAGTCATTTTAAACAATAGTTGGGTTAAATAAAACTACCCAGCAGGTTGGTCAAACATTTCGCCCAACCGCTGGGTTAAAAACAACCCAAGTTGGGCTCAAAATGGACAAACCCAGCGATTGGGTTAAATGTTTGACCCAGGGTGCTGGGTAGTTTTATTTAACCCAGCTATTGTTTAAAAATGGCTATATGACCGGCTTAAAATGAACCCGAAATATGTTGGAAATTAAAAATCAGACTCATAATTACTAGAGGCAACAATAATAATCAAAAGCTGAACATTGTCTAATTATTATTCATTGGACTTCATTTAATAAACATATTCATAAATGTTAATTTCCAACACACTCTGGGTTCATTTTACAGTCATTTTAAACAATAGTTGGGTTAAATAAAACTACCCAGCAGGTTGGTCAAACATTTAGCCCAACCGCTGGGTTAAAAACAACCCAAGTTGGGTTCAAAATGGACAAACCCAGCGATTGGGTTAAATGTTTGACCCAGGGTGCTGGGTAGTTTTATTTAACCCAACTATTGTTTAAAAATGGCTATATGACCGGCTAAAAATGAACCCGAAATATGTTGGAAATTAAAAATCAGACTCATAATTACTAGAGGCAACAATAATAATCAAAAGCTGAACATTGTCTAATTATTATTCATTGGACTTCATTTAATAAACATATTCATAAATGTTAATTTCCAACATATTTTGGGTTCATTTTACAGTCATTTTAAACAATAGTTGGGTTAAATAAAACTACCCAGCAGATTGGTCAAACATTTAGCCCAACCGCTGGGTTAAAAACAACCCAAGTTGGGCTCAAAATGGACAAACCCAGCGATTGGGTTAAATGTTTGACCCAGGGTGCTGGGTAGTTTTATTTAACCCAACTATTGTTTAAAAATGGCTATATGACCGGCTAAAAATGAACCCGAAATATGTTGGAAATTAAAAATCAGACTCATAATTACTAGAGGCAACAATAATAATCAAAAGCTGAACATTGTCTAATTATTATTCATTGGACTTCATTTAATAAACATATTCATAAATGTTAATTTCCAACATACTCTGGGTTCATTTTACAGTCATTTTAAACAATAGTTGGGTTAAATAAAACTACCCAGCAGGTTGGTCAAACATTTAGCCCAACCGCTGGGTTAAAAACAACCCAATCGCTTGGGTTGTTTTCAACCCAGCATTGTTTAAGAGAGTATAATCACTAGGAAAAGTACTTGTGTCTTTCTCTTCAGTCCTAAGAACTATGTAAATCCAATCATAATTTTTAATAAATTTAGTGCAAAATACACAATTTTTGATGCAACAGATAAAGCAATGAAGTCCACAGAAGTCTATATCAACTACAGTGAAGTTGAAAAAGACTTGATTTAGCAAAAGAAAGTCTTACCTTTGGAAATAGCCATTTATGTGCAAAATTTGAATAGATTTGTTGAGATTTCACATATCAAAGACTACAACTGCAACTACAAAGACTGTAATATTAAGTTACTTTAAGAAAATGACTGGTCAGACAGGTACATGTACTACAGGTACTTTCCTAGTTTCAACATTATTTGTTTTTCAGATATTCATCTTTAAAAAGAGGAATAAAATATTTGGTTTTTGACCACTGAAAATGTGTATAATTTACCAATTTACTCATGGAGCCGCATTAAGGTCTCCATATCTCTGGGGTTGAACCATTGAGGGCCTTTAAAATGAAGATACCGAAGAGAAAGTTTGTAAAGAACCAGAATCTAAAAGAATAGTAAGATATCTTTAATACTTCTTGAGTTCCAGACATGCAAACTTGAGGCAAAAAACACTTCACTGTTGGCATATAATGGAACAAAGTTTGCTGAAGTCAACAGATTTTACTAATAAACCCAAAAATCTCTGTAAAAATCTTATTAAAAGTCATTTTTACTGTAAATTGGCTCCAAATCTCAGGTGAAAATTGCCATTTTGACCCCCTCTACAAAATGGTGGATTACTGAGTAAATATACATCTGTGACAATTAATATTTTGCCGTTCATCACTCTTCATGTTTGTCTTTCTACAGAAAAAAATATTAACAAAATCTAAAAATTGAGACGGGGAAGTTGTTTTTCAACCACAATCTAAAAAAAGGACACAAACGGGTCACCATATACAGTTTTGTCTTTTTTGTTTCACACGGATGCAGTAAAGATATTTTTGGCCATAATAGTGGTGAACGTGTTGTGGTTCATCATGCATGATTTGTACACAGAGGGAAGGAATATTAATAAGCTAAAACAAAAGATCAACTCTGATAAACCTTTGTACAGTGAGAACTGGACCTTTGGATCCGATTTCTCAAATATAAACACAAAGCCCAAGCTCCACTGCCACTACAAACACCAAGTAAATGTCACGATGATCCATAACGAAACCTTCATTCCATCAGAACCCAAATGTGCACTGAAAATCTTTGGGAATTTGCGGATCCGTTGAGGTCAATGCTTTGCTGGCTTCATTCTCTGCACTATAAAAGAGTTCTTGTGTGGTAAAGACATCACTTCCGTCCTGTTTGTATGGACACAGATGTTCTGAGCTGTGGAGGTCTTCTTGCTCAAGTGCCCTCGCAGTTCAACTGTGATTATCCCGCTCACTCTTTTGTGGAAGTAACGAGGAGGAGGAAGCGTTCGGAATCTCTGGTATGCAGCAGTGACACAGTTCACTGGATGAGCTCCAGAGAGCGGAAAACCGTCCTCCAGTGTTCCCATCCTGCCTTTTACGCAACTTCTGCTTCGCCATAAAACGAACAGAAAGTTCATTGTGGGAAGACATTCCCCTTTTGTTTTACATGACAGTGCACATGATATTATTTCACATTACGTCACATGACCCAAACACACCAATAACACTTTCCTGAAGGTATAACTGCCCTTTTAATGCAATAAAAATGATGCAATATGTATTTACTAGAACAATCTTAGTATGAATTTTGCTGCAATGTTCTGAAGGTGCCATTCTGATTCAAAATAAAGCATTCCTTGTTAGTATGTTGGTAAAAAAAAATAAAATCTACTGCAAGTTTCTAAAAACATGAACATGTAACATGACTTGGCGAATATGCAAACGCAAGTTGGGCTCGACCTTCATTTGAGAAAGTTAATAGCATACATTGTACTTGATATGAGGCGTATAAGTCAAATTAAACATCGGGAACAGTGCCATGGGTTTAAATAGATGAATATTATTTCATACTACGCCGTCACTGAGCACTTCTGTTTACATCTATTAGTAAAATTTCCACTTTGACTCGCATTTAAAGGAACAATTCACCCAACCAAGGTGACCTCCAGGCCAATTGGACCATGTATTAAAGTAGTTTATATGATTAATGCACTATTTTTGATAGCGTTGTGTGAAGAATGGACTGAAATGTAATGAGTCTTTTGTCTTTTTTGGGGCGTGACAATATAAATCATCGTACATTTTCGTGATTTTGGAAAACAAGTTTAGATCAGAAAGTTTCCATCACCTATTTTGATGTGGATTAAAAAAAACTTAATTGAGTCGGATACATTTTTTGTATCCGATAAGAAAACAAGCGCATATACTGTGATGGAAACACATTTACAGAATAAATTCCTTGATGCGCATCAAAAAAGACGTGATTTTGCAATGGGATGGCACAAGTGGGCCAACCAACGAGCTGATCTCGATGCACAGCATGCGAAATGCTGTTTTCATCATTCTGAAACGCCTGAGCAAAGTCGTCAAAGTGATTCAGTGTAATTCCCTCCCGCGACTGCGTTCCCAAACATTTACCCTCGAAAGCGATGGTTTATTGCGTTTCATTTGCTCGCTCTGAGGCGCAAATAATTTATTATATACGAGAATTATTGGCTTCTCTGCAGCAACTTCCATTTTTCTTAATGATATTTAGCGGCAGTTAAGTGACGATTTTGTTCTCTTCGGCTCACTGGATGCCTTATTCGCAAATGTTTTATGCGATATTTCACTGTTGTGCGTAAGTTAAATGAAGACACAGCTAATGATGAATAAATTTTAATTTTCGGGTGAACTATCCCTTTAATTCCCCCACAAAAGCAGATTGGCAGGTGCTGAAAACTACAGATCTGAGCTCCATGAAATCCAGTAAAGCCGAACAAAATATCATTTCATTAAAAGGTCTACATAACAAAGACAGCATTTAGGGGTCAGGACAGAGTCAATGTCCTATTGAAATGGCCTGGCAACCCTTTGGCAGCTCGTTCTGCCATTGTCTAATGCAGCTGCATAAAGACTGGATAAATAAGACAAGCTCGAGTTTAAAATGAAGGCGGTGGATTATTAAAGGTCGCTAGCAATACTAAATCTGCCTCGATATGGATTCCTCCAACACTACTGATGCTGAACATTTAACAGGGCATTAACAGCTTCACTTTAAATCAGTGGCAACATGCTTTACTTCTGAAACTAGACAGCAACGTCTCTGTGTAAAGTTGCTATTTATGGCTTTAATCATGTGAAAACATGCATTTAAATTGGACTAAAAAACCTGAACACAATCAACAAGCAACCGATACTATGCATTTTAATGCAAAATTAAAAGATTAGTTCACTTCAGGATTAGAATTTCATGATCATTTACTCGCCTCATGTCATCCAAGATGTTTAAATGAGAATAAATGAAGGATTTTGAGGAAAACGCTCCAGGATTTTTCTCCATATAGTGACTTCAACAGGGTTCAACGGGTCCAAATGTCAGTTTCAGTACAGCTTCAAAGACTCTACATGATCCCAGACGAGGAATGTGAGTCTTATCGTCGGACATTTTCTAAAAAATATATACTTCTTAACCACAAATGCTCACCTTGCACTGCTCTGTGATGCGCCACGCATTACGTAATCATGTCAGAAAGGTCACGCGGTAGGGCGAAAAACTCATTTTCTCCTCCAACTTTAAAACCGTCCGACATCGTTTTACCTTTTCTTGTAAAGAGCGTAAGTTTCAAACATGATTACGTAATGTGTGGCACATCGCAAAGCAGTGCAAGACGAGCATTTGTAGGTAAAAAGTATATAATTTTTATATTTTTTAGAAAATGTCCCGACGGTTTCTCTAGATCAGACTCTTATTCCTCGTCTGGGATCATGTAGAGTCTTTGAAGCTGCACTGAAACTGACATTTGGACCCGTTGAACCCTGTTGAAGTCACTATATGGAGAAAAATCCTGGAATGTTTTCCTCAAAATCCTTCATTCCTTTTCGACCGAAGACAATAAACATCTTGGAGACAAATTATCAGGAAAGTTTCATTCTGAAGTGAACGAATCCTTCAAATGCACATTTCTTACATTGCTTAACTTTCTGTCACTCTTAGCCTGCATTTCTCCATTCATCTCATGCTTTTGGAGCTTAATGAGAATGTAACAAGCAAAAGCAAGGCTTTATTTGTATCAAAATTGAAAAAAGGGGTAATTAAAATACGATACAATATGACATTACACAACATCGCGTTTGCTTTGTTGTCGCACTGCTGATTCTCATTCAGTTTTCCGGCCTCGGCTGAAACGCCCCTGGTTTCTACTTTAGATGAAAATAAACTCGTCATCCTGTAAAGCACAATGACTTTATGCTATTAGTCAAGTGTTCTGAGAGGATATACTGGAAAACAGCACAGTTAGTCACGTTGCCGGTCAAGCGGGAAGTCCTTGAAGCGTGCTAATCTCTTTAAACGCTCGCAGGATGAATAGTTAACTGCATCACATTCTGACACACTAAATTCTTTTATTCATCCAAAATAAAAGTAGCTCTTCCTGTTCACTTCTTCCTATCCGACTTCTATTTATTTTCGAATTAATAAACACACCGAACACGCCCTTTGCAAGAAAATGGATGGTTTTTCAAGCCACGACTTCAGGACAGACGTCAAAAACAAAACAAGGCCGCTCATCTGATCTTTGCACTGGAGAAACAGCCGTGCAAACAGGAAATGAGGCACAAACAGGGCCTACAAGCGGACAAAGAACATCTTTGAGGACGAGAAGCCAGTGTTTCCCCTCGAAGGTCCTCTGCCCTGACCGAAACCCACACATTCCCAGAGTGGAACGGGCTTTTCTTAGGAAGTCAAAGCTTGTTTGTATCTCACATCTGTTTGACTATTCAGCTCTGCGGGGAGAGACTGGCTTCTTATCAGAGTACCGCAGACCTAGTCAGCCCATCATATCCGTGCTGGAAATACGCTGAACTTCCAGTAACCGCCCTCATTCTGCGAGAGATCCTGCTCTGCAGCTAAACGGGTCTATGAATATATGCATAATCCTCTTGAGTGACTACCAAGCCCTTCCTCTTCACCGTCCTTCCCCTTCCTCCGCTATCAAGAGGTCAATCTCTCAGCATGCTGCTGATAAATCAAATTTCATCATTAGGTGCAATAAGATTCGCGACAAGGCTTCCGCAGATGCTGCAGCTCCAAATAGCGACACCATCTATTCGCAAGAAGATGCGCTGATATGATGAGGTCACCTAAAACCACCTACACCGACCTCAAGAGTCACGAATCACGTGATACACATCTGACCCCAAACTCATATTTAATGTAACATTAAATTAAAGGCATTGAGATTTTATTTTCATTGCAGACATTTTACTTTTTCAGCTTCTTCGTAATTCCCGTTATTCTTAGTTGTGATTATTGTGACATATTAATGTTTCAACACATTACAGTAGAAAGTCATTTATTATATATAACACATATATACACATATATATATATATATATATATATATATATATACACACATACATATATACATACATATACACACATATATATATATATATATATATATACACATACATACATACATATATATATATATATATATATATACACATATATACATATATACATATATATACACACACATATACATATATATACACATATATATATATATATATATATATATATATATATATATATATATATATATACACACACATGTGAAATGTAAGTATTTGTTGTAACTCATTTAAATGACTTTTTTCACTGTAATGTGTTAAAATTATATATATGCATATATGTAATAAATATATATATGCATTTTTATTTAAAAAACAATATTCACTATAAAGTACTGAGAATTTGAGAGGGAGATGTGCTGAAGTGTCATGAAAATTTGCCATTTTCTTCAGCTGAAATATGAATTGGACATATTCTTTGCAGACTTCACTCAAAATACTTCACAAAGAACGTATAACTATGAGCGTCACAATTAAAATAAATTAAATTTTTACCCGTTTACGTCCTCGGTGTGTGGCGAGAATTTGCAAATATCAACTGATGGATTAATACATTTCCACCAAATGGTTGTACCTTGTACGTTCTAGTCATGAAATCAGTCATGAAATCTAAAAATATGGCTAAAATTCGTCCTGGACATGTTTTCTTACACGTTTCAGCCATCAGGCTTTAAAAACTGAACATATAATAAGGGCCACAAATAAAGTCAAATATAATTTTTTACCAGTTTACAACTGTGTGGCCAGAATTAGCAAACATCAATCTCAACATCTGACAGATGAATACATTTCCACCAAATGCCGAATCTACAAATATGACAGGATAGGTGGATGCATGGATTCAGATTAGACACGGCTTTCACACAAGGTGCATTAATTCAGCACTGTGACTTTAGACCAATACGGATCGGTAAACCTCTGAAACCAAACAGTCCATCAGAGCACGCAGGCAGGGCTGCGAATGTGTATTCCCATCAGAGGAAAATGCAGTGACGTGCACGAGACACGCAAAAACTTGTTCAAATAGAGGCCTATTTTTAAACTCGTGGGACGGGTTTGATTAGGACGGGGGAAAGGTGTGATAAAAATTGTGAATGAGTTGTTGCTATAACACGACAAAATTAAAAGCCAACAACAAAAACACACCCATCGGAGGCGTGCATTTGATTGGAAGGGAACAAATGACAGCTATTCTTTATGGATTAGTTTCATGGAAGTGCTGTTTTTGGACACTACTCTCAAGTCCAGCCTGGAACGCTCCCTTTATTTAGGTCATTGTTATTAGCTATTACTACGATAAAAGTACAAAATGCACCGTAACAGTTTCCAAAAACACACATTTAGACTTTAAAGCCTCACTTTAAAAAAAAAAATCAGGCCCACAATTAAAGTGAAATAAGACGTTTACCTGTTTACGATTATACGACGTCCTCACTGTGTGGCCGGAATTTGCAAAAATCATCCTCAACAACTGAATATCCACTGACGGATGAATAAATTTCTACCAAACGCTTCTATGTCGTATGTTCTTGCGTATCCAGGAGGGTAAAGTTGTGTTTGTGGCTCTATAAACCATAGAGACCGAGCAGTGCTGTCATATAGTCTCACTTTGACGTATCTTTAAGACCGAATCTTCGCGGGGGAGAAATATTATGTCTTGCGGAAGGGTGAGCAGCATATATCCCACGGACGCTCGCTGTAGTCGGCTTGCCCAGCCCGTCTGTTCCGCTCAGTTCATTGATCTGCGGTGACTTCTCCACAGAACTACACCTCCCACTATGGAAGAAACCATTGCGCTCTGTTTGGAGGGGGGGGGGCGTGCACACAAACAACACTTAAATGCCTCACAAACAGCCTCGTCGCTCAAATAATAGCGCAGATTACATGTGGAGAGGTCATGTGTGTATGTACATGCACTATGTGCTGTGCACAACATTATGGTTTCTGAGCGAGAGGATGTGACATTACATCCACCCCCCCCTCTGGCTGCTTTTGGTTTCCTTTGGCTCACATACTTCACATTCCTGAGTGAGGCCATAAGGTTTTGTGGTTTTACAATTTCATATGTGCTATATGGTCTGATTTGATGTGCTTAAAAAAAGAAAAGAACTGAGTGTAAAATCAATGGCAGTGAAATATAAATTGATGCATTCTAAAAAAAAACAAAACAAAAAAAAAAAGGCCAATTTTTTTAGCTATTCCGTGTTGTCTGACGGCAACATGTAAGCTGACTCTCCTCGATGGGTAAATCCCGCCAAAACATGTTCGGGTCACACTTAAAGGGTTAGTTCACACAAAAATGAAAATGATATGATTTACTCGCCCTCAAGCCATCTTAGGTGAAACATGACTTTCTTCTTTCAGTCAAACACAATAGGAGTTTTAATATTAAAAAAAAATATTCTAGCTCTTCCAAACCTTATAATGGTAGTGAATACAATTTTGAAGCCCAAAAAAGCACATCCGTTCATCATAAAAGTAATCCATACGGCTGATGATGTAATATATAATAAATTAAATGTATTTTGTACACATATATAAAATATATACACATATATGTTTGTGTGTGTGTGTACATATATACATATATATATATATATATATATATATAATATATACACACACAAACACATATTATATATATGTGATATATATATATATATATATATATATATATATATATATATATATATATATATATATATATATATATATATATATATATATATATCACATATATATAATTAATTGTATAAATAAGTGCTATTTAAATAAAACATTATTATTATTTGAATTATTGTTAGAATTTACGGAGCCCTGCACGTCATATGCAGGAAAAAAAGTAAATCATGAGCATGATTTACTATTTAGTCCCCTTGATTTGCTAAATCGTGCACATGATTTATTATTTCGTTCCCTCGATTAATAAATCGAGCGTATGATTTAGCCTACTATTTTTTTCCTACATGTCATGTGCGGAGCTCCGTGATTATTCCTTTCTTCCAGAAACATTACCAGTCAAAGACAAGGAGTTCCCAAACGTAATCCAACAGAATCCCATGGTTATTCAGCAGAAGAATCGAGATTTCCGTTTACAATTGGCTTGGCAATGAAATTAACAATCCATATGAAATGAAAAAATAATAATAATAATTTCATATATATATATATATATATATATATATATATATATATATATATATATATATATAATTTATATATGTGTGTGTGTGTGTGTGTGTGTGTATATATATGTATATATATATATGTGTGTGTGTGTGAGTATATTATATATATATATATATATATATATATATATATATATTATATATATATATATATATATATATATATATATGTGTGTGTGTGTGTGTATATATATATATATATATATGTGTGTGTGTGTGTGTGTATATACATATACATATATATATATATATATATATATATATATATATATATATATATATATATATATATATATTTTTTTTTTTTTTTTTATCTGAATATGACTAATATTCTTGGTTCACATCTAACCAAAATCTGCCACAACAACAACAACAACAATATTTAAGAATTAAGCCAGTGCATAAAACACCAAACTATCCTCAACATAAAAAAAAATCTTTTTCCAAGCAAATCAATGATTTTTCTGTACTACTGATGTCAAGTCTTCAATATCTGGCTGAATTCAGGGACGTTTCTATGCATTTAGGGAAACTAGGCGACTACCAAGAGCGCCACCAGCTGGAGGAGGCGCCAATGAGCATGTCCCGTTATGTTAACATAACGCAGTTACATATTTTAGCAAAAATTCACCACGTGCTAAATACATTTATGCAGCTGAATGCCAAATATTTAGTATATATTGAAATTATAGGGCTGTACGACAAAATAAAAAAAAAATTATTAAAAAAACATTTGTCCAGAAAACAAATAAGTGTTCCATTCACATGTGGAAATAACATCTAAACATCATGAAATGTTTTTAAATAATCAACATGTGAGCCGTATTATATCCAGAAAACTGAATTTAAGTTTAAAACATACTGGAAATGTCTTTAAAGCTTTTGTTTTTTTAATTCACAGAATTATATGGTAAAGTTTACTAAATTCATATTTGTGTAACAAAAAGGTGATATTTTTGTTTTCGTTAATTTAATTGACCCTTTGCAAACAGTTTGATTGACAGGCGATCTGACCAATCATAACCCCGAATCCGCCACTTTGTCCGACAAAGCAGTCAGGGGAGTTAGTAGATTAACGTTCGTGAAAAATTACAATATGTTGTCAGTGTCTCTTTGCTTCAGGATGTATTTTTCACAGCATGAGAACATGATGTGTGGCATGAGCGCGCATGACTTGTCGGACATAGCAACAGTAACTAAAGGGCGCGGGTCTTTGCGAATGGTCCATTACTGAATAATAATTTAGTATATGCTTGGGCTTGGGCTAATATAAGTATTTTAATAAAGCATGTTTATGTTTTCAGAAAAAAATAATAGACTACTGTTACCTAAATAAATAAACAACTATATTATTGAAGAAATTATTGATCGGGTGGCGAGTGATTGAGAGAGAGAAATGCTTATATAATTTTTAAAAAAATGATCAAATTATTGCTTTTTAAGTTTTGAAATGGTCAGAAACTGCATTGGCTGAATACTTTATTTAAACCCGTTTTAGAATAATTTAAGTCATTATCAAAATTAAAGTAAGGGAATGATGTACTAGTGACACAAATAAAAGCTTATTTGAGCTTCTTCTTTGTCTAGATTCCATTCATAAACCAAGTCCCTGAGGTGCATCATGGGACGCTTTTAAACACTAGTGAAGGAGAAACACGTGATCACTTGGTGCGCACTGCATCTGCAACTGCAAGTGCAACTAGTCAATTTATACACCAACAGAAATAAAAATGTAATTCTCTCAGTACACACAGCACATCATGTCTCTCGCTCATGAATGTAAAGCACATCCTAACACCTAAACACTGCATTTCCTGTCGTCTTCTTAAATAACTTCCACTGAGCTCATCAGTTTTCGATTTCAGTCTGCTGTTTTGAATATAAATTTGATCTTAGAAGCACCAAAAACACCTTGTGGTATCAATAATCCCCAGCCATGCCTGATCGTGCTTAGACAGCAGTTTACGTTGGATAGTTAGAATGTAAATAGGTCATTTACAATCCCACAGAGAGCAGAAGATCTTTGCCCTCGGATCCCATCCTTTTCCTTTTTGTGCCGAAAAACAACAGCAAATCAGACTGGAAAACATCTGCTATTCAGGACAGAGCAAACATGAGCACGTCAACGCAAGCCACAGATCACCATCTTTCATCAAAGCAGCATCAGAAATTAAAATGGTGCAAAAAAACGCCCCAGATAAATATGGGGGCAAAAAAAGTCACTGTAGTCACATTTGACATACACTACTACTCAATAGATTATGGTTGGTAAGATTTAGTTATAATAATACTTTTATTTACCAAGGATGACAGAACAGTAAATTATAATGCTACAAAAGCTTTCTATTTCAAATAAATGCTGTTTTTGAAGATTCCTGAAAAAAAAGGTTGCACAGTTTCCACAAAAATATGAAGCAGAACTGTTTTCAACATTGATAATAATCATAAATGTGTTTTGAGCAGCAGATCATCATATCAGAATGATTTCTGAAGGATCATGTGACACTGAAGAATGGAGGAATGATGCTGAAAATTCAGCTTTGATCACTGGATATAAATTAAATTTTACTATATATTCAAATAGAAAACAGTTATTTCAAACGGTAATAATATTTCACAATTTTACTGTATTTTTTTATCAAATAAATGCAGTCTTCTTTCATAAGTGCACTTAAATGCTTGAACTCTGGATTCTGATTGGCTGTCAATGTTTTTATCACTCATCAGCTGCAGTTATTGTTGTAATTATGGTGTGCATTTAGAATGATTTTTAGACCTATATTTTTATCGTTAGCATAGTTATCATCCTTGGTGTGAACGGGCCTTTACAGTGATAAAATAAAATTTCCCCTTTTTTTTTTTTAATTTCCCCTTTGTCTTTTTCTGTTCTGCGCCCCAGAACTCTTCCCTCCTCTATCTATTGTGGTCATGTGACTGTGACAGTGATGTCAGAGGATGAGCGGCTGATATCACTTGATGAAATAAAATACATATTTGAACTCATTTACTTAAAATGCTAAAAACTTTTTTTTGCACAAGGCATGTTTAAAATCTAGTATGGCCCCTTTCCTCACTCTTACTTTGTCCTTTCGTTTAATTTTGCACTCTGACCCTCTGTTTTTGCTGAATCGGCGCTTTCCGTCACCTCATTTGCTTGTGACCGGCTGGAATTACTCATGCAAACACGTACACAGCAGAGCGAAAGGTGGCAACAGGTCACTGTCATGACCCCGAGTGCCCTTTTGAGTGCAGAAAACCACATTATTAAACACATCCATATCAATTTGACTTTTGAAAACATCCAAATACATGGTTAGTGATACACATGTTAGCATAATAACAGCAAAGGCTCTGCTAGTAAACAACTGCAGGTCCCCATGTTTGATTATACAGCTTTAAACTGGTCATTTTGATCAAATTGTTGTTTTTTGTGTGTGAAAAACCACTTCATATTAGCTAAATATTTAATATTCTCCTCTGAGACGGCTAGAGAGTGTTGAAATGTCTGCTACTGAGACATTAAACTAATCACAAGTTACATTAAAGCTGCAGTCCGTAACTTTTATTTTGGTTAAAAATGATCCAACATCAATTTTTGAGCAAGCGCGTAATGGATTCACAACGGTAAGCTTGTAATCATGTTTTATAATAAGAGCGGTACAGAGATTCACCTGTGGTGAAAAGCAAAAGACGAAGCGGAGTGGCTACAGAAATTGAAATCTACAGGTAATGCTAATACGCACTAAATACACACAGTCACGCAATGTTGACGTTGTTGAGAACCAGGGCTGGGTAGGTTACTTTTAAAATGTATTTCACTACAGATTACAAAATACATGCTTTAAAAAGTCATTTGTAACGTATTTCGTCACATTACTCAAGTTTAGTAACTTAATCTAAATACTTTAGAATACTTTGGAATACTAATAAGTGTGGAACAAACACAAAAAAGGTCATTGCAAGTTTTAATCTCACAATTCTGACTTTTTCCCTCAGAATTGTGTGATATAAAGTTGCAATTGCGAGTTATAAAGTCAGAATTATGAGATATAAACTCACAATATTGAGAAAAGTCAGAATTATGAGATATAAACTCACAATATTGAGAAAAGTCAGAATTATGAGATATAAACTCGCAATATTGAGAAAAGTCAGAATTATGAGATATAAACTCACAATATTGAGAAAAGTCAGAATTATGAGATATAAACTCACAATATTGAGAAAAGTCAGAATTATGAGATATAAACTCACAATATTGAGAAAAGTCAGAATTATGAGATATAAACTCACAATATTAAGAAAAGTCAGAATTATGAGATATAAACTCACAATATTGAGAAAAGTCAGAATTATGAGATATAAACTCACAATATTGAGAAAAGTCAGAATTATGAGATATAAACTCACAATATTGAGAAAAGTCAGAATTATGAGATATAAACTCACATACTAAATTCACAATTGCAAGAAAAAAAGTCAGTATTGCAAGTTTATATCTCCCAATTCTGACTTTATAACTTGCAATTGTGAGTTTAAATCTCGCAATTCTGAGAAAAAGAAGTCAGAATTGTGAAATGCAAACTCACAATTGTGAGGGAAAAAAACAAATTGTGAGAAAAAGTTGCAGTGACGAGTGAATTATAAAATGACTCACAAAACATGAAAACAGTCGTGGATCATCAGGTCATGACAGGACAGTTCAGTTCACAGTTGGGCAATTTTTTATAAATTCAGTCATTTTGTCTTGTTCAGGACAGGACTAAATAAAAATAACAACATTTTTAAGATCCCTCTTAGAAATATTAAAATGTTGATGAAACTTAACTCCGCTTTTTCAGACGGTCAGAGTCAGAGAATCACCAATCGCTGTTTAAATGACATTAAAACTCAAAGTAATCACTTTGGTAATCTAAAATACTTTTCAGATGTAACTGTAATCTGATTACCACCCATTTAAAATGTAACTGTAATGAAATCAAATTTTGTATTTTAAATACGTAACTAAGTTAGTTGTATTTCGTTTCTCCCAAACCCTGATGAGAACGCAGTATGACAATAATAATAATTTGCACGGTTTGACGTGATTCAAGCTAAGCGATTGTCAGATTTAATCACCATTGGCGGCGCGACTGTAATGCTTTTTCTCAGTTGGTCCGAACAAAAGTGGCATACATGTTACATTTTCCAGTGAAAATACTTATTTTGATCATACTTCAAAGAAAGTTTTTCCGAAGTACATTATCCACACAGATGCGGTGACTGACAGCAAACACTGAGGGGTCGATTACGACTGTAATTCTGCATTTAACTGCAACTGCAGGGTTCTAACAGAGATGGCGCCAAAGAGGCAAAACTTACGGACTGCAGCTTAATAAATGTTAAACATATATTGGGTTCATTTTAAGCAAGCAAGGCATTTTTAACCAATAGTTGAGTTAAATTAAACTACCCAGCACGTTGGGCAAACATTTGCTGGGTTTGTCCATTTTCAACAAACTTGGGCTTTTATCCATCAGGAACTGATTGCATTGCAAAAAAAAGACAAAAACAAAGTGAGTGATCCGTATACAAAGAGCTGAAATAAAAGGTATCGTGACATCATCCGAACAAGAAAGACGTTTTAGAGGTGGAACAAGATTACCCAGACAAATATCATGCAGTAAAATGTGAATTAAGTCAATTTCGGGACATTTTTGTTGACATTGCATGATAAACAAGCAGCAAAGCCAGTCAAGAACTGCTGGTTTATAACACCAAGGATGTTTAACGAAATCTAGAGGAGGTTTAATCCTACAGGAAAGCAGCCCACAAATCAGTCCTAAAGTATCCCTGCTTGACACGGTACAGCTGTCCGTGCTGAATGTGCAGTGAAAACAAATGAAGAGGAAAGCGTTAGCCTCCCCCACAGGCTATCAGAGCGACTATATATCACACTCTAACCTGCCAACATGTGAACACACATGCATGTGCATAAATCCATGCAAACTTACACGTACTCACACATGCACGCCGCCTCTGCTTCTGTACCTAAAAACACGCATAAAACAGGAGAAGCGTTTCAACTCTAAAGCGCCACGTTAAAGCGAGTGTGCCCAGACCACATTCTCGAAATTCTCCTTGCTTTCTGCTGTAATGGAGAAACATTTCAACCCGAGACTTCCTCACGGAGTATCTGTGTCTCGGTCCGTTTGCAAAGTATAAATAAAATGTTCTACGCTGTTGAAACACTGCCGCCCTACGTACCTTCCTGCCTCTGCCGTCTGGCTCGAATCGAGGGCCCCATCTTCTTGGCGGGGGCCACATTGTAGTCGTCAACAGCGACTGCTTCAAGTTTGTCACGGCAGGCGCTCGCGCACCACGAAAGCAGCGTGTTTACATGTATGTACGTCTGTCGCACAGGAAGACGCCTCCTTCACACGGATAGTCGGCGACAGAAAGAGAGAGAGAGAGAGAGTATGGATGTGTGCAGGAGTGTTGAAACACTAACTTACTGCTTGCTGAATACTACTTGATATATTTGTATAATATATACACATAAAAGTAACTTTTTATCAGTCCAAAACAAATGGGTTAAGAAAACTTCCACTTCCAGTTCATTCACAACACATTAGACATGAAAGGTCAAGTTGAGGGTCTTGCATTGTGGGTATAGCGAGTGAAATTAGTGCGCTTGCATGATGAAAAGAAAGCTAAAATGTTTTATAACCTGCATACATTCACTCATTCACTCAGAAAAGCGCTAT
>CM076081.1:35201942-35204442 GCA_038088235.1 Zacco platypus | reverse complement strand
ACTCAGTTATTATCAATGTAATATTTTTTGGAACCTGTGATACTTTATTCAGGATTTACTGATCAATAAACAGTTAAAAAGAACAGCATTTATTCAAAATAGAAGTCTTTTCTAACAATAAAAGTCTTTACCGTCACTTTTTATCAATTTAACACATTCTTGCTGAATAAAAGTATTAATTTATGAAAAAAAAAAAATTACTGACCATAAACTTTTGAACGGAAGTGTATAGAAACTAGAATGAAAATGGATTTCTATTTTAAATAAATGCTGTTATTTTTTTTTCTAAAAACTTTTTATGAATCCTGAAAAAAGTATAACAGGATATAAAAAATATTAAGTAATAATATTTCATAATATTACTGTTTTTTTCTGTATATGCATATTAAAATCATTTTTGGTTTGGTTTAGAAACATTACTGTACAAAAAAAACAGAAAAAAATAGTAATTATAATATTTGAAAAATATTTAAAAAATTTTATTACAATTTTTTTTCTATTTTAATACACTTTAAAATATAATTTATTACTGACTTAAAAATTACTGAGCACAAACTTTTGAACGGAAGTGTATAGAAACTATAATGAAAATGGATTTCTATTTTAAATAAATACTGTTCTTTTTTTTTCTCTTTTTTTAAAAACTTTTTATGAATCCTGAAAAAAGTACAACAGGATATAAAAAATATTAAGTAATAATATTTCACAATATTACTGTTTTTTTGTGTATATGCATATTAAAATCATTTTTGGTTTGGTTTAGAAATATTACTGTACAAAAAAAACAGAAAAAGTAGTAATTATAATATTTGAAAAATATTTAAAAAATTTTATTACAATTTTTTTTCTATTTTAATATACTTTAAAATATAATTTATTACTGACTTAAAAATTACTGAGCACAAACTTTTGAACGGAAGTGTATAGAAACTAGAATGAAAATGGATTTCTATTTTAAATAAATATTGTTCTTTTTTTTTCTCTTTTTTTAAAAACTTTTTATGAATCCTGAAAAAAGTATAACAGGATATAAAAAATATTAAGTAATAATATTTCACAATATTACTGTTTTTTTGTGTATATGCATATTAAAATCATTTTTGGTTTGGTTTAGAAATATTACTGTACAAAAAAAACAGAAAAAGTAGTAATTATAATATTTGAAAAATATTTAAAAATTTTTATTACAATTACAACTTTTTTTCTATTTTAATATACTTTAAAATATTATTTATTTCGGTGATGCAAAGCTGAATTTTCATTACAGTTGTGATGCTTAATATTTTTTTATATCCTGTTATACTTATGTATATGTATATATATATATATATATATACAGAATCTCAACCAGCCGACAGATTTCAGCACATACATTCACACAGCACTATTCGACAGGCCTCAGATAGCCTTTTTCTTTCCCCTGCAAAACTATTTTTACCCCATTCGATCTCCACATATTTACTTACACATTTACTGAATTGCCTGTTTACACAAAGTAACAAAGCAGGTCTATTAATACCAGACGAGTCTGTGTGGGTCTCATTGACCTTGTCAGTTAAGCTGAAGGGCTTTTTGAGCTCTCCGCCTGCGTTTGTGAGACAGGCCCTTGGCAGAGTGCTTCACCACCATGGTGGTTATTATTGTGAGCTGGTCCCTCATTTTCCTCATGTCAAAAAGTTCCCAGAATGACTATCGTAGGAGAACAATTGGAATTCTTTCAGCTCGGCACACACATAATGAGCTGGTTAATTGTGTACATTCCGCTGCCAGGCAACTCTTCAGACTGTATTGTAAACATTGTATAGGGCTTTTTAAGGCCCTTCACAAAGGCTTTGTTTGCAGGCTATGTGTGTAATGTCCAATGGCAGTTAATGTGCTAAAACCCACCCCTCGATCACAGGCTCATGTTGACACGGCCAGCCCACCTACAAGCCATGGAAATGCTTCAGAGCTGGTGGAACAACCGGCACCTTTTAATTATCATTATTCATATTATTAACGACGCAGGGTCATTTTTGAGCAATTATGCACTGGAGATAATGCAACAGCATCTCTCCCTCGACTTGTAAATTTAACATGAATAAATTTGTTACGCTTCAGTTGCTCCTACTCCATTTCATGCATTCTCAAGCACATTTAAATACTGGAGAGTCTCACGAAAACATGTTTAACAGCAAAACGCGAGGAAATTAAGCTTTTTAAACAGCATTTACGCTTGATGCTTTGTATAACATTATTCTCATGACAAATAAGCACAAATTCGTCCATAATTCCCTTTACTGTGATGCATCTGGATTTTGTATTTCCTCTTATACTCTCGCTAAAAAGTTTTTTACTGTAGACAGATACAAATATACTTAATAAACTGTAATTTTTCTCCTTCTCAATGTAACTTTTTGCACTTTCTGTTACACTTTCTGGATTGTATTTCCATATTGGACATGCTATTCAAAACCCTAAACTATAATGGCATTTGCACCAGTGCAACTATTAATCGCAT
>CM076081.1:35146942-35199442 GCA_038088235.1 Zacco platypus | reverse complement strand
ATTAATTATTCAAGGCCCAGTGCATGATGGGAACACCAGTATCAGAGCACTTAATTTTAATATGTTGATGTTTACGCTTTAATTTCTACAAGCTTGAGTTGAGTACTAATATAGAATTGACTTTTTTGTTTTTAAATTCATGCCTGAACTAACTAAATTTCTTTTTTCTGTAGTATTTAAAATAATTTTATCAGTGCAATATCCGTTTCTAGTTAGTTTTATCATGCAATACATAGATATTCATTCATATTTCAAGCATGCAATGCATAGATATTCATTCATATTTCAAGCATGCAATGCATAGATATTCATTCATATTTCAAGCATGTTGTTTGTGCACTTAATGTAATAAACTGATAACTTTTGATCTAGTCTTGTGTAGCCACACCTTCACACAGCTTTCATTGGCCAAGGGCCGCAAAAGAGGAAGTTTGACTGACATGTCACGCAACCAATCAGTTCGTTTTGTTCCGCGTCATGTTAAGGGGCGTGAAAATGTAAGTCGATGTCATTACAATAACAGACCGGCGTGCATCGAATAAATTATTCACGGAGCCTCGAACGTCACATACTTTTGAAAATCCAGCGTTTAGTTGATCCTGGTCACAGTTGTAAACACGACGCCGTTCTTCTTCTACGAGGGGGTTTGCTGTTTCCGGACTCGACACACGGACATCCTGTCGAATTCAACCAACCAGATGACGACTTCGAAACTCCTGAAGTGTTTCCAGGTGAGTGTGCCAAATGCATCCGACGTCCAGCCAACAGTGCGTAGGCGTGACGTCTGAGACTACTTTTGATCAGGCATTACCGGACACCTGATTCCTGGGGGGACTCGATTTCTCATGACACCAGCCCCACATAAAGTCGTCAACATGCTGTAGTACAACAACGCAAAGCTTCCTAGCAACTCCTGTGCCATCCAGCTCTTTCCTGGCTCTCTTCCACAGCAGAATGACAGTTATCCTTCTTCCATTTGAGCCAACTGATACAAACTAAAGCCACATGAAATCAAAATTTATGCACTTATTTGTGCATGATTCTTCAGTGCATATTAGTCTCTTTAGTCATATCAAAATTTAATTAATTTGCTATGCATGAACCAACTTTCTTGTTTGGATCACATAATGATCGGCATCTCCTCTCCAACCACATACACTCAAAAAAAAAATGTTTTTGATGCCGTTCACTGTATTTAAACAACTTATTATTTGGTTTCTGGTTCAAACGTGATTGCTTCATATTACATTGACTTGAAAGAATCACTTTTTGACTTAACTTGACGTTTTCATATTAAAATAACATGTTTCGATCAAACAAGACTTTCACGTCCCATCATGCTTTGCAAAAGGGCTGAACTGGGAGAGTAAATGTTGAAGTAAAGTGTCATTTTAAGCAGTTTTTAGCAAGATGAGAAAATGGAGACTTTTTAATGTTTGCTGTTCTATTATGTTGATATTTAAAAATGTTAATAGTTACTATTGCGGTGAAGTGTTGAGCTTGTGATTGGGTTGAGGAGCTGCTAATGAAAATATAAATCACTTTAATAATAAAGTAATCACTATGGTAGTGCTCTGGATGAAACCAGTATCACTTTTAGACTGCCAACATCACAAAAGCATTAATTGACTCTTCGCAGACAGTTTGATTGACAGGCGATCTGACCAATCATAACCCCGAATCTGCCATTTTGTCCATCAAAGCAGTCAGGGAAGTTAGTAGATTAACGTTGATGAACTTGAACTAGAAAAATTGTGCATCCTCACGTCTTTCCGCGCTTGAAACAACATTCCTTCTGATGTTCATTCATGTTTATTTGATGCTATAAATGAAGTAGTATGAAGATTCAACTTGAATGAAAATTATTTTTTTAAGTTATATGAACACCATTGATTCTAGTTAGTTAAACATGGTTGATTCTAATGTGTTTTACTTGTTTCAATCATGTTGAACCACTGTCTATGATTGAATTGAGTTGGTTGGACATAACTATTTTACATAGATTCTTCCTTAGTCAGCCATGTTGTCACAACACAAGGATTTTGCATATTAAAAATAAACCTTTAATGTTAATAAAAACTAAGTTGGTTGTGTGGAACCAATGCCCATAATTGACCCTTCGCAAAGACCAACTATGACCAACAAGTCATGCGCTCTCATGCCACACATCATGTTCTCATGCGGTGAAAAATACATCGCGGAGCAAAGAGACACTGACAACGTATGAAACAGTTTCATATTTAAAATATTGTCATTTTTTAAAGAAGTTTAATCAATAAATAGCGTCTAGTGTGTGTTTAATGTGTCGTGACAGATCGCTGTAGCTCCTAGTGAACCGATCATCTCTTCATACTAGTTCATTTATAGCATCAAATAAACATGAATGAACATCAGAAGGAATGTTGTTTCAAGACGTGAGTACACAAGTTCAAGTTCACCAACGTTAATCTACTAACTCCCCTGACTGCTTTGACGGATAAAATGGCGGATTCGGGGTCATGATTGGTCAGATCGCCTGTCAATCAAACTGTTTGTGAAGGGTCAATTGAATTGAGTTAAAGTATCATTTTTTTGAGTGTATATGCCTACCATCCACTTTTTTTTACAATCCAATCAATTCCCGATGGATCAAATCAAGTGCGGTTTTAAATACGTTTCTCTCAGAAATACGTCAGACTTTGATAAGAGTGAAATATGAGGCCTTGCTGGAGACAAGTGCATAAAAGCTCAGGGTCTGATACTCACAGTACTCTGTCAGCAGAACTTTCATCCACATCCATATTAACAAGGCAAACCAGCGACCACTGCTGCATTAACTGATGCTTTTTCCAATGCTTTATTTGACAAAAATGTGTGTTGGTTAAGATTTATGGTTCCTCTATGTCACAAATCATACAGTTTTGTGCAATGTGACATGTTTTTAGAAGGAACTGGATCTTTTGATAAATGAAACCCGATTAGAATCATATCCATAGAATGGTTTTGTACTCCACCCTGTATTGATCAGCTGTGATGTCTGATAAACAGCAGCAAGCTTCCTTTGCTTTGCATCTTTGACGCCGATTCTCACATTCTCCCTCAAAATAGCCAAATGAAGCATTGTGAAAACTGCATGTCTTATGTATCTTATATCAGCAAATGCTGATATCTAAAGTAGAGGGTGCATACATGAAAATATAAGCACTTTATTAAATAATATTTACTCAAAATTGACATAAAAAAATCATTAAACGTTTTGACCAATCAACCAACTGCTCTAAAAATGACAAAATATTCTGTCTGCACTAATTAACAGCTGAGCAAGACCATTCAATCAGCTATTATTTCACCATCTATCTAAAAGATTATAAGCTAATGACTTGGCCGAAGTAGCCGAAGAACTTAAAAAGTTTTCATTTCTTGTCAATGGATAAAATATTTTTTTTCTTCTTTATTTTGAGAGCGAGATAATATTATTTTAAATAAGTATTTATTAGATGATATATATTTAATATTAATTAAACATTTTAATAGGCCTATCGTTTACCTCATTAGCCATGATTCATTTGTGACCCTAGACCACAAAATCAGTCATAAGTCGCACAGGTATAATATATATATATATTATACTTTGTATGGGTCAAAATTATCGATTTTTCTTTTATGCCAAAAATCATTAGGATATTAGCTAAAGATCATTCTCCATGAAGATATTTTGTAAATTTCCAAACGTAAATATATCAAAAATTTATTTTTGTGAGTGCATTGCTGGGGACTTCATTTGGACAACTTTAAAGGCGGTTTTCTCAATATTTTCAGATTCCAGATTTTCAAATAGTTCCAAATATTGCCCTATACAAACATTTGCTTATTTATTCAACGGTCAGACTTTGTATAAATCTCATATTGAAAAAATTTAACCCTTATTACTGGTTTCAGATGATGTATAAATCTTAATTTCAAAAACTTTAACCCTTATTACTGGTTTCAGACGATTTATAAATCTCAATTTCAAAAAATTTAACCCTTTTTACTGGTTTCAGCTAATGTATAAATCTCAATTTCAAAAACTTTAACCCTTATTATTGGTTTCAGATGTATAAGTCTCAATTTAAAAAACTTTAACCCTTATTACTGCTTTCAGACGATGTATAAATCTCAATTTAAAAAACTTTAACCCTTTTTACTGGTTTCAGACGATGTATAAATCTCAACTTCAAAAAATTTAACCCTTATTACTGGTGTCAGACGATTTATAAATCTCAATTTCAAAACTTTAATCCTTATTATTGGTTTCAGATGATGTATAAATCTCAATTTCAAAAAATTTAACCCTTTTTACTGGTTTCAGACGATGTATAAATCTCAACTTCAAAAAATTTAACCCTTTTTACTGGTTTCAGACGATTTATAAATCTCAATTTCAAAAAATGTAATCCTTTTTACCGGTTTCAGATGATGTATAAATCTCAACTTCAAAAACTTTAACCCTTATTATTGGTTTCAGATGATGTATAAATCTTAATTTCAAAAAATTTAACCCTTACTACTGGTTTCACACGATTTATAAATCTCAATTTCAAAAAATTTAACCCTTTTTACTGGTTTCAGACGATGTATAAATTTCAATTTCAAAAACTTTAACCCTTATTACTGGTTTCAGACGATTTATAAATCTCAATTTCAAAAAAATTTAACCCTTATTACTGATTTCAGACAATTTATAAATCTCAATTTCAAAAAATTTAACCCTTTTTACTGGTTTCAGACGATGTATAAATCTCAATTTCAAAAACTTTAACTCTTATTACTGGTTTCAGACGATGTATATATCTCAATTTCCAAAAATTTAACCCTTATTACTGGTTTCAAATGATGTATTCCAAAAAATTAACCCTTTAACCCCATTACTGGTTTTGTGGTCCAGGATCACACTCTAGATATCTGCATTAGCCACTGGAAAAACTCATTTTAATCCAACAACATTTTTTTTAATAAAAAAAGGGGAAAAAAAAAGAGAATGTGCTTATTTAAATTAAGTAATTTATATATATTTTTTAATTATATCGGCATCGGTCCACCCATTATTGCCCAATGAAACACCATATCGGTCGACCATTATGACTGTGTAAACAAACTACATATTTTGTCTTTTTACAATTACACTATGATTACTTTGTACTACAAAACACAACAGCGATTCCCAAGTGGATAAACTATTCTGATAAATGAGCAAGTTCACATTAGAGACGATCACAACAACACTAGTGCTGGAGTTCACACAGATTGACTCCAGCCAGCGCGCGATGTCATGTCACAGGAATTCACTGGCCGAGAGAACGAACAAAACATTTAACAAACGCCAAAAAACGACGTCCACAAAGAGTTTAAACCAGCACTGTATACATGACAGCAACGACTAGGCTATATCTGGATCATATCTGATAAAAAAATAAAAAATAAAAAAAAAACTCGATTTAAAATGTCCGCCCGAAAATCCCCTCAAGTGCGCTGCAAAACTTACAGCGGCGCTAACTACACTGTCACTCGATCCATATCGAACAATATCCAATAAAACACGAAACACAGCAGTCACATCTACAAAAAGCGATATCAAACATGAGGTAAAACTGAATTTCGTACCTTGGCTTGTAGGTAAGGGGGGTAATAGTAGGTATATTGGGGGTACATCTGCCTCCACACCTTGCCCATGAAGATTAGCGGTAAATTTAGACGTGGATGTCACTACTGTGTCAGACCTGAAAGCCGGAGAAAAAACAACACCGACCGCTGCTGTCGACGTCCAAACGCAACGTGAGGTGGGCGGTGGAGCTGCAGTGGAGCAGAGCAAAACAGCCACCCTCCGGTACACTCAAACTCTGCTGGAAAGTCTGCAAGACCGACTATTAAACACGAACCATTCATTTAAAGCACCAGAGTGAGAAAGAATATATCTTATTTTGTGATATATGTTAGAAATAGATTCACAAATGTTGTATAAAGTCACACATATAAGTGAATAAGACATCAAATGCATATTATTTGAAGCAGGTCATCTTGTGTTGTTTATGGGTTAATGTGATTTCACCGAGTACAGCATGTTCCAAGTACAACATTCCAATCAACCATTCAGATTTGAGGGACAAGTTTACGGTTTTATGTCAAGTTTAGGCTTAAGTGCCTCTACATCATTTCCCTCCTATAGGGTTAAGTTTATGGACTAAATGTTCAGGATCAGTAAAATATGTTGATCCAAGAACATATCTTACTTGGCAAAATCACAGTGACCTTGTATATGAGCCAAATAGTGAATACCGGGGCAAGTTGTCACACTTTTTTTTTTTTTTTTTTTTTACGCCAGTTTCTATTTCTTTTATTTTTCAGTTTCAGTTGTCAGTTTCTATATTAACTCAAACCTTAAACTTAAAATCTTAAACTTAAAACCAAAACTTAAAATCTTAATCGCCATGAAATCAGTTTTTTATGGAATATTTCAAACGATTTAAGCCCTAATCTTTTTTTTAAAAAAAAAACGATTAATATAATCTTTAATCAAAAATAACTTCCCCTCCCTCGTACATGAGATCGACCAATAGCAACCCAACCATCCAATCAATTCCCCATGGACAAAATCAAGTCCCGCCCTACATTTGTTCTTGTTTGAGAAGCCGTTTCCTTGCATAGATGTCAAAATAGAGAAGGGAATACTATCGCAGCTTCCGTTTAATGCCGATATTTACTACAATTTTTTAAAAAATAATAATATTTTCACTCTAATTTACCAGGAAAAACAAGATCCAGTTCATTTAAAACATGCTGATCAATCGACTCTTCATAAACGGTTTGATTGACAGGCAATCTGACCAATTATATCCCCAAATTCGCCATTTTGTCCAACAAAGCAGTCAGGGGAGTTAGTACATTAACGTTGGTGAACTTGAACTTGAAAAATTTTGTACTCACGTATTTACACGCTTGAAACAACATTCCTTCTGATGTTCATTCATGTTTATTTGATGCTATAAATGAACTAGTATGAAGAGATGATCGGTTCACGAGGAGCTACAGCGATCTGTCACCACACATTAAACACACACTAGACGCTATTTATTGTTTAAACTTCTTTAAAAAATTACAATATTTTAAATATGAAACTGTTTCATACGTTGTCAGTGTCCTCTTTGCTCCGCGGTGTATTTTTCACAGCGTAAGAACATGATGTGTGGCGTGAGAACGGCATGTGTTGTCGGACGTAGCAACAGGGGGCGGGTTTTGCGAAAGGTCGATAGCATGGAAAGTTGTCACAATGGGAGCCAGCCATTAAATAGTCTATTAGGCTTTTCCGTAAAATTTAAATTTTGAAACACCCAAAACTATTCCTGGGTCATAATAAGGTTAAAAATAAAAATCAAACCACGTAGCAAGACCTGAAAGACTGTTAAGGACTACTGTTAACATGATTTTACAACCATGACTGCTTGATTTTGAATACCAGTGAATTATGTAGAATTCTGCAAGTGATATAATAATCTATTCAAACAGGGTTAAAAGCTTTAAATGCAAATGAGCAGCTGCTCCCCGCCCCCTTTCCAGAAAAAAGCTTTAACAGCTCAACAACAACAAAGCTGGAGAATCTCACACAGACGGTGTTCATCCTTACATTGTTCAAACCGGAGTCGACACTGATGGAGAGACTCAGGAAGAACTTCCAACTTTTAGACGTTTCTGAACGGTTAGTGGATAAATTGATGCAGTTGCTGTGGAGTTGATCAACTCATGAATGTGAGTTTTTAGTAGACTGTTGAGGACTACTGTCATTTTTGAGCAAGCTGAAGGTCAAGTTCACCGTCCAGAGCATCTTAAATGGTAAGGCTTCCATTTCAAATCTATCCTTATTTTATATTTTTATCTAAACCTTTATGAAATTACTATTAATTGGGATTAAATCACTGTTTTGCAGAGATTAACATGATTTTACAACCATGACTGCTTGATTTTGAATGCCAGTGAATTATGTAGAATTCTGCAAGTGATATAATAATCTATTCAAACAGGGTTAAAAGCTTTAAATGCAAATGAGCTGCTGCTCCCCGCCCCCTTTCCAGAAAAAAGCTTTAACAGCTCAACAACAACAAAGCTGGAGAATCTCACGCAGACGGTGTTCATCCTTACATTGTTCAAACCGGAGTCGACACTGATGGAGAGACTCAGGAAGAAGTTCCAACTTTTAGACGTTTCTGAACGGTTAGTGGATAAATTTATGCAGTTGCTGTGGAGTTTATCAACTCATGAATGTGAGTTTTTAGTAGACTGTTGAGGACTACTGTCATTTTTGAGCAAGCTGAAGGTCAAGTTCACCGTCCAGAGCATCTTAAATGGTAAGGCTTCCATTTCAAATCTATCCTTATTTTATATTTTTATCTAAACCTTTATGAAATTACTATTAATTGGGATTAAATCACTGTTTTGCAGATATTAACATGATTTTACAAACATGACTGCTTGATTTTGAATGCCAGTGAATTATGTAGAATTCTGCAAGTGATATAATAATCTATTCAAACAGGGTTAAAAGCTTTAAATGCAAATGAGCTGCTGCTCCCCGCCCCCTTTCCAGAAAAAAGCTTTAACAGCTCACCAAAAACAAAGCTGGAGAATCTCACGCAGACGGTGTTCATCCTTACATTGTTCAAACCGGAGTCGACACTGATGGAGAGACTCAGGAAGAAGTTCCAACTTTTAGACGTTTCTGAACGATTAGTGGATAAATTGATGTAGTTGCTGTGGAGTTGATCAACTCATGAATGTGAGTTTTCAGTAGACTGTTAAGGACTACTGTCATTTTTGAGAAAGCTGAAGGTCAAGTTCATCTTCAGTGGTAAGGCTTCCATTTCAAATCTATCCTTATTTTATATTTTTATCTAAAACCTTTATGAAATTACTATTAATTGGGATTAAATCACTGTTTTGCAGAGATTAACATGATTTTACAAACATGACTGCTTGATTTTGAATGCCAGGGAATTATGTAGAATTCTGCAAGTGATATAATAATCTATGCAAACAGGGTTAAATGCTGCTGTAGCAACATTTTGCAGGCCTCTAGTTTGGAGTCCAGCCAGATGCTCATGTGAGTGATGCTTCCTGTTGAGCTTCAGGAGACAGGAAGCATCATGCATGTCTAAGCGCCCTGTGAAGAAGGTTTGGACCAAAGCCTGCTGTAAAAAGCCAAAGCCTTGAGCGAGCGAGTGAAAGATCTTAATCCCCTTAAATCTAGATGACAGAGAGAGAGAGAGAGAAAGAAAGGATGAATGATGACTAAAGCTATAGTCATATAATTAAGCGCATTATATACCTGAAATTGAATGTTTGAATAAATGGCTGTCCCTTTCCAAGTTTACATGTGACTATTGTCTCAATTGCCTTGCTATTAGTCTCAGACAGCACTCCCACAAATCTGTCTGATGCATATTGCACAAACAAGTGTGACCTTATGTTATTGCTTAAAACTGTGGCGCAAACTTATATTATATTTATTTGATATGCGATAAACCGGCTCAGAACAGCTCCTCGTCTGCAGCTCTTCCTTTTGCATGCATGTTTTAGTTGAGTAAGCGGTAATCGCAGAACGAGACGCAATGTCATCCTGTATGATGCGTGGGAAGGGCCTCTTCAGGTCACCTCATGTTTTTTTGTTTTTTTTGTGCATGTCCTGCCCAATTCATTACCTGCTGTTCCTCTGCCCTGATACCAACTTCCAGATGGAGCTGCATGACATAGTCATTTATCATAGAAATGCTCGTTCCTGGGGTTAAGACAAAACACACAAAGACGAATCTATGAGTGCATTGCAGCGAGACGTTCATTTGCTTTACATTCAACAAGAGATTGTTTGTATTATCACATGGGTAGGAATGTTCTAGACACTTGAAGTCGATCAGGGAGGGAACTGAGACATCATATATGATCCTAACACAAGGACTTCAAAATAAAAGTTTTACTTTAACACAACCAAGATAAAAACAAAGACAGAAGAATATTTTAAATCAACTGCAAATATTCAAAATAAATTCGGCCATATTCAGATTTGCTTACTGTTAGGCTTGTGTTAATTTTAATAAATTTCACTGTAGGACTTTTTTGCTGACATCTTGCGCGATAAACTATTTTGGTGCTTTGTTGGTTCACCACATGTTGTCAAATGTAAAATCTGAGTGAAATCAGTTGAGAACCCCTGAGCTAAATGAATCAATGCACATCTAAATGTAAGTTTATATGCATTTTATTGCTCAAAAGTTGCTCGTGACTCAGTTCTCGGTTGTTTCTAAAAATGACTTAGAAGAAAGCAAAATACACCCAGATGAGATAATTATTTGCATACAGTAAGAGTATAGACATCAAATAAATGTGGATAAGGTAACTTTATGTTTTATTCTGTTAGTTCATTGCGTTTTGTACCTGTTCCCTGTCATTTATATGTTGCTCTAGTTTCCTAGTGTGTGCCAGTTAGTCACTAATAAAGTTCACCTGTTGTTCATTTGGTTTCCTTGTTAACCTTGTATATTTAAACCCCAAGTTCTGTCTGTTCTTTGTTTCATGTTGTCAATGTTAACGTGGTTGTGTTCTTTTGCGTACTCCTGTAATCTCCTGAGTATTTCCGAGTTGGATTAAAGGGGACCTATTATGCCCCTTTTACAAGATGTAATATCAGTCTCTGGTGTCTCCAGAATGTGTCTGAAGTTTCAGCTCAAAATCCTCCACAGATCATTTATTATAGCTTGTCAAATTTGCCTCTATTTGGGTGTGAGCAAAAACACGCCGTTTTTGTGTGTGTCCCTTTAAATGCAAATGAGCTGCTGCTCCCCGCCCCCTTTCCAGAAGAGGGCAGAGCTTTAACAGCTCAACAACAACAAAGCTGGAGAATCTCACGCAGACGGTGTTCATCCTTACATTGTTCAAACTGATGGAGAGACTCAGGAAGAAGTTCCAACTTTTAGACGTTTCTGAACGGTTAGTGGATAAATTGATGTAGTTGCTGTGAAGTTGATTCAACTCACCGACTATCACTGAATTGACCCTCGTTTGTGAAGCAGTCCAGCGTACAATGACAGCATTTGTGTATAGCAGTAAACAAGGAAATGCTATATTGCTGCTGTTCCACAAGCGCCACCTACTGTCAGACAAATAAACTGACCTGTACGAGTAGTATTTCAGTGGTTGCGAGTAGTTTGGTAGAATGAAATGTTCTCGTTCCTTTATATCCCCCAGGACTCGCGTGTGGCACTGATATCTGTCTCTCATTAGCAATCGCGCTCGAGATTCTACTGCCACGCCCAATAATGTTAAAAAACAGGTATTCACTCATCCATAAACATTATTAGATCCATCGGCCTGATGACATGATTTCACGCTCATTCGCTGCGTCATCAAACTATGCCTTTGTTATTGTTTTGAAGAGTTTAGCGACCCTTCACTCCGACAAGAGTTACATGACACAGGTTTTAACTAAAAACAGAAAACTTTTTATGCGTTTCGGCCGCTCGTTTTCCCGACAACAGTGTTTTGGGGGCTTTAAAACGCAAACTTTTGTTTAAATGCAAGTTTCTGAAAATGGTACCATTGTCTTCTCCGTGTAAAATACAAAAAACGTGCATTTGTGAAAACTGTGACGTCGTTACGTGTTCAGTCTATACAAGAATAGTGTTTATTTACGAAGTGACATCGCCATCTACTGGCCTGGCAGCAGAATACACCATTTTTAGTCATTTTTGCAGATCCGTTGTTGTCTGTATGCGAAAAACGCAGTGGAAAATTTTTTTAACACATTGATGTTTTGTAAACGTACCCTTAGAAGATACATTAGTATTGGAAAAATGTAATGAGAAATGTTTGAGTGCATATTGAGATCTCTTTTTATCTTTGGTGAATTTGAAAACAGTGTAAGACTTTGCTGAGCTCTTTCAAACTCTAAAGGAGACGTGACATTAGGGTGTTTATCTCAGGAGAAGTTATGCAAATGTCTTAATTTGACCTTTATTTAGTCTCACTGCTGATGCTTTTTCTGATTTTTTTTTTCCTTGTTTATGTGCACCATTTGCAAACCTCCCTTGATTTGGGGCAAATGCAGGAACATATTAAGTATCAAGGTTCACATGAAGTAACGGCTCAGTGAACGCATGTGTTTCTGAGGACGTTCATTCTGCTGACCTGTGCTTTGTGCTGTCATGGCATTTTGCAGAGCTCTCATTCTTTAGCTTGTTTTTTCTCTTGTCCATCAACTCTGTGACCTTTGTGATGGTGCGAGCTGATTGGTCAGCCCGCTCCATAGGCCACACCCCCAGGAAGTTTAGAAAACAGCAGCAACATTTTTGAACAATAGAACAGTGTCAGTGCATAGCTAATTTAAGAATCTGTGACACAGTTAGATTCATGTGACAGGAAATGACCGTAGGAAAAATCTCAGAAGAAAGCACTGAGTGCTTGAGTTTCACTTTTTGTGTGTTTTTGTATTTTATTATTTATTTATTTTTTTTATAATCGGTGTTCCTGTGGAATAGAGTTCAACAGTTGGGTTCCAGAAGTAAAAAATCTAAATTATTTTCCAAATAGAGGAATTGTTTTTTAATGATATACTGTTTAACATTCAAGACCAATGTGCCTTGAGGTCTGAGGTTGGACAGTGGCAATATTTGTTTAGCCATAAGCCATAATTCATTTTTTTTTTTTTAAACTATCCATAATCCTGAAGAGCAATCCACCACACAAATAAGTTACCACTCCCATGAATCATTGTAAATCATTATAATTAAATTAAATATCCCTGCACTGTTGATCTACTGAATATTTTGCAATAACATTGTTTTTATACTCTTAATTAATGACTGTAAAATGAGTTGTTTTACTTTATTTGATTTATTTGATCACTCATAATATCTTGTACCTTTTTTTTTTAAATGCTTTTCATATCATTTTTACTTCAAATCAAAGTTGTTTTTCGTCTCAGGGCTGATTGGTTTGGTTTAAGACTCTCAAAACTGTTTATTGATGATTTTTAAATCCTGAAGTAGAAAATCAATGGGGAAAAATAAAATACTTACAAAATGTAGCACAGGTTGCATCTTTTTTCCAGTTCTGTTACGCTTTTTATCGGGGAATTTTAAAACGGTAATTTCAAGGCTGGGAAAAGTCATGGCTAAATCTTCATCATCTTGTATGAATTTCTATGATGATGAATTTCTACACTGTAAAAAAAAAAATCCATGTAAAATTAGAGTAAAAACCGTGGTGGTTGCTGAACTTTACCGTAAAAAATACGGTAGCAACATTTTAGGTTTTTACGGGACAGCTGTCTATTTTACAGTGCAAAACTGTATAATTTAAAGGTTTATATCGTAATAATTACGGTTCATAACTGTTTATTTTACACACTGTAGAAAAAATCAGTTAAATTTACCGTAAAAAAATTATATTATAATTATTGATATTACGTTAATTTACTTTATTGAAGTACTAAAATCTGTTTTGTATCTTTGTAATATACTGACAACCACCAATCACAGTGGTGATGAGAGTCACATGATGAATCAAAGCAGCTTTTCCAAAAGCATGTCTTCATGTTCTGGTTTCATTTGTCACATGTGCTCTTTGTTTTGTTTTTTCCCGCCACTAATTATTCATCATCGTCATCATCAGCTGTGTCTTGTCATTACCTTGTTTCCCCCTTTGTCTGCACCTGTGTATATTCCGTGTGTTGTCCCTCAGTCGTTGTCCGATCTCGTCTATGTTGGAAGGTGTGTTAAGTTCTCTCTGTTGCTTATGATTAAAGTCTTCATGTTAATCTTCAACACCGTGTCTGCCTGTCTCCTACACGTACCATGACAAAGCTGAGAAGGACAATATTAATATATAGAACACTAAACACCATCATGGTAACACACATGACATTTTAAACATTAACAACATTAGATGTAACATAAAACCCTAATGTACATAATTGATTAGAAAAAACTAAGAAGAAACAGTTATTTCAGCGAAAATACATCGAATTTGAACTGTCACGCAGGGAATTGTGGGAATGTCAATATACGGTTTTTCACTGTAAATTAAACAATGACTTGTTATTTTTCACTTCAAAAAACTGTAAATTTTACGGTAAATACGGAAAATACATCAAATTTGAACTGTAACGCAGGGAATTGTGGGAATGTCAATTTACGGTTTTTCACTGTAAATTAAACAATGACTTGTTATTTTTCACTTCAAAAAAACTGTAAATTTTACGGTATTTTACCGTAAAATTACATTAAATGTACAATTAGATCTATTAGTTAATCACCATATATAGTACGGAAACTTTCTATAAACTACGGTTTTTCACTGTAGCATTTTTACAGTCTTTTACCGTTAAAATCATGGTCATTTTTTACAGTGTATTGTCATGTATAGATAAAACGTCATCAAAATTATTCCAGTTCACATAGATTTGTGGACTAATTTTTCTGTATTATGTGGACCAGATAAGTAATTTGGCAATGTCTCTAACACATTAAATTTTAAACATTAATTTAACAACATCACATGTAACAAAAAACCCTAATGTACATAATTGATTAGAAAAAACTAAGAAGAAACAGTTATTTCAGCGAAAATACATAAAATTTGAACTGTCACGCAGGGAATTGTGGGAATGTCAGTTTACGGTTTTTCACTGTAAATTAAACAATGGCTTGTTATTTTTCACTTCAAAAAAACTGTAAATTTAACGGTATTTTACCGTAAAATTACATTAAATGTACCATTAGATCTATTAGTTAATCACCATATATAGTACGGAAACTTTCTATAAACTACGGTTTTTCACTGTAGCATTTTTACAGTCTTTTACCGTTAAAATCACGGTCATTTTTACAGTGTATTGTAATGTATAGATAAAACGTCATCAAAATTATTCCAGTTCGCATAGATCCGCGGACTAATTTTTCTGTATTATGTGGACCAGACAAGTAATTTGGCAATGTCTCTTGTGTTTTTGTGCACATACACATTCAAATGCGCAAACCCGTAGATTAAAAACATAAATGAACAGCAAGAATGCATTAAAAGTCTTCGCTTTTGAGGCCGTCTTTGGCCCCTAAGTTAATAACAATTTCTACAACAGGAGTGATTCAAGCAAAAATCTACTTTAGCTCCATAATAATATTTTCTTAGAGCTGCCGTAAAGCCAAAACAATCTTTGTCCATTAATTTTCCTATTATCACTGTGAAGCTGCTTTGAAACAATCTGTATTGTGAAAAGCGCTTTATGAATGAAGATGACTTGACTTATGCACGTCTCAAAAATGTTTTTTTTTTTTTTACAAATTTACAAAATGACAAACTACTGGGGGAATATATATATGCACACACACTCACATTTCTGTGGTCTGGGCTTTGGTTTGGGCATGTTGGCACAGGATACTCAGAAATGACACGAAGAAGTGAAACTTCTGAGCAATATGATGTCAGTTGAGTCATCACCGAAAATAGAGCATAAACTCCAAGCCAAATGACTAAGTTCCTTAAATGATGTTTTTTCTGTAGGTGTACTTTTATATTCAACTAAGTAAACTGTTATTTCCCCTGAACCAGAAGATCAGATGATTGAGAACTGGTAAACATGTTAAACTGGATTTTTACAAAATTCACCACAATGATGCTATGGTCGATACGCGGTTGCTCTCAGTGGTTTCTAGTGTGTTTCTATACGGTTGCCGAGCCTGAAACATTAACATATGACTGCCCGTCAATGTCTATTCTGTGTTCAGCAACTAGCTATTATTCCTAAACAGCAGGAGAACTAGTGAACATTCCCTCGGCTCATCCTGTGTCTCCGTGAAATGTGATCTTCGAGTGTTCGCACTGCATTCCTGAGCAAGATTCCTCATTACGTCTCCCTCCCGTGGGACACCCGGCTCTCAGCCGTGCCCTTTGTCTGATCCCAGACCTACAGCAGTCTGTTTATTCTGCGGTTTCTGAGACATGTGGGGGAAAACAACCGATGTGACAAAGATTTACCAGCACCGGCATGTCAGTGTGTCATTCTGCATCACTCTGATTGTGTCCATGAAGAGGGGACGAGAGCGAGAAAGACGAGATAAACAAAGAGATAGAGACCCTTTGTTTTCTAAAAGCATTAATTGCTGCTTTCTTTGTTTACTCTGCATTTTTCAGTGGCCGATGCTAACAGCTCGATTATACTGGACTTAATACTGATTTTTGTAACAAATTTGCACAATTTCATTCACTCTAAGTTTGCATTAAATGGGTGAATATTGAACAATTTATTAGCAAATATATCAGACTAGATATTATATGTCACTAGATATTTTTTTATTTTACTTTATTATTATTATTATTATTACTATTTTAGTAAACAAATGTTCATTATTACTATTATTTGCACATTTATTCTAATATCTTTAAGTTGTTTTTTAATTATTTATTTAATAACTTTTTATTACTTTAATCAAAATTTGGTAGTTGTGCTGTTTGCACAGTTTTAATTTAATTTTATTTAAAAAAATATTATATATATATATATATATATATATATATATATATATAATGTAGGATATACATAGGATTGGGGAGGTAATGGGTGGTGATCAGATTACAGTTACATCTGAAAAGTGTTTTAGATTACCAAAGTGATTACTTTGAATTTTAATGTCATTTGAACATTAATATTAACTGTGACAGGCAATTAATTAGTGATTCTCCGACTCTGACAGTCTGCAAAATCATCCGAAACTACATTTCTGCTCATAAGTTTCAAACCCCTTGCAGAATATGCAACATTTTAATAATTTTAACAAAATATTTAATATTTGCAAGTGATAATATTTAATAAATATTTCAGATAAATAATAAAGTTATAAAGTCAGAATGGTGTCATGAAAACTAAATTTTTTCTGGGAAATTGGAAGTTTAAGTAGTGAAATGTAGTGAAATATGTAATGAAATACATGTGAAAAGTAACCAGCCATATATATATATATATATTCACACAGGATGCTATTGAGAATCCTTTGATCCTCCAGTGCATGTAACTTTGCACTGACTTTGACACTACAGAAACTCTGAGTCACACTGAGATTGGTAAATTAATGAGGGGTTTTCTATGAAACCTTAAAAGTTATGAAGAGTAAGACATTGAATCCGCTTTTGAGGTCTGTATGTAGTGATCGGTGATGTCTCCATGTGTGAATAAATAGGATTCCCCTGGAAAATACCTATGAGCAATTATAGCCGGTTCGTCATCACCTGACCAGGCACTTGAGAGCGATCCTGTCAAACATGATACCCTACAGAGCATAAATACAGCTGGACGTGCAAAAAATTGCACGTCAAAGAAATGTGACACTTAGATGTCAAGCGGTGAGGAGAACTGGTGATCTCTAGGTTGTGGTCGCGGTTTACACAGCCACTGAAACTTCAGAAAAAAAACACTGTGGCAAAGGGTACAAACAAACTCTTTGATTTTGCATGTTACATGTGGTAGAGTTTTATGAAATATGTCAAGAACATGTCCAACACAAATGGAAAAAAAGTGTATATCAGCTGCATTTCATCAACTCTCTAGTCATTAGTTTTCAGAGTTTGAGCAGAAAGTGCTGAGAGATGCTGCTTTTGTGAGTTTCAAGAGTAACCGTCTGTGATCTGCACACACATCCTGCTTAATTACAGGGAAGTGAGTGCTAGTGTGAATATCTGAGTGTGTGTGATTAAAGCGCACGCCTGTGACCTAAAGGAAGGGTGTGGGAACACTGGATGACAAGGCAAAGATCCTTGACAAGGGAAACAGCAGCAGGGTCTGGCCAGTGGGCAGATGGCTGTGTTTGTTTGCAGTTAAATCATGGCATGCAGAGAGGTCAGCTGTCAGACCACTGATTGGGAAGCTGTCGTAGAGTGGAAGAGAGCATTGTGTTCATCACAGGGTGTGATGGACGAGTTTAGTGATATTTCCCAAATGCACTCATATGAAAAATCTCTCATAAGCGCAACTTAAATAATTCTTTCATAGTTTATATTGTTTTGATCATTGCAAAGTGATTATATGTTGTATGCAAGATTAAAAAGTTCAGCACTTTTGGACCAAACAAATCTCGTAATGATGGACTGAGAGGGATAGTTCACCCAAAAATGAAAATTCTGTCATCATTTACTCATCCTCATGTTGTTCCAGACCTGTAAGACTGTTATTCATCTTCGGAACACAAATGAAAATCGTTTTAATGAAGCTTAGAACTTTCTGTCCCTCCATGCATCTTGTACTGTGGCGCTTCAAAAAGTTCATAAAGAGATTGTAAAACTAATCCAAATGAACTGAGTGGTTTAGTTAAAATTTTATGAAGAGGCTCGATCGCGTTCTGAACAAATTTAGGTTTTTATTCATGTACTGTATAAACATTGATCAGCGAACATAAACAGAAACTCAACTGAACCTGTCTGACACGCGAGAATGAACCTCATGCTGAAGCTCAAACGTGCTGCGCAACACGAGAATGAACCTCATTGGTTCTTGAAGCTCAAACGTGCTGCGCAACACGAGAATGAACCTCATTGGTTCTTGCTGAAGCTCAAATGTGATGCGCAACACGAGAATGAACCTCATTGGTTCTTGCTGAAGCTCAAACGTGATGCGTAACACGAGAATGAACCTCATTGGTTCTTGCTGAAGCTCAAACGTGCTGCGCAACACGAGAATGAACCTCATTGGTTCTTGCTGAAGCTCAAATGTGATGCGCAACACGAGAATGAACCTCATTGGTTCTTGCTGAAGCTCAAACGTGATGCGTAACATGAGAAAGAACCTCATTGGTTCTTCCTGAAGCTCAAATGTGATGCGTAACACGAGAAAGAACCTCATTGGTTCTCGCTGAAGATCAGACGTGCTGCGTAACACGAGAATGAACCTCATTGGTTCTCGCTGAAGCTCAAACGTGATGCGTAACACGAGAATGAACCTCATTGGTTCTCGCTGAAGCTCAAATGTGATGCGTAACACGAGAATGAACCTCATTGGTTCTCGCTGAAGCTCAAATGTGATGCGTGACACGAGAATGAACCTCATTGGTTCTCGCTGAAGCTCAAATGTGATGCGTAACACGAGAATGAACCTCATTGGTTCTCGCTGAAGCTCAAATGTGATGCGTAACACGAGAATGAACCTCATTGGTTCTTGCTGAAACTCAAACATGCTGCGTAACACGAGAATGAACCTCATTGGTTCTTGAAGCTCAAACGTGATGCGTAACACCAGAATGAACCTCATTGGTTATGGCTGAAGCTCAAACCTGCTGCGTAACACGAAAATGAACCTCATTGGTTCTTGAAGCTCAAACGTGATGCGTAACACCAGAATGAACCTCATTGGTTCTTGCTGAAGCTCAAATGTGATGCGTAACATGAGAATGAACCTCATTGGTTCTTGAAGCTCAAACGTGATGCGTAACACAAAAATGAACCTCATTGGTTCTTGCTGAAGCTCAAACGTGATGCGTAACACCAGAATGAACCTCATTGGTTATGGCTGAAGCTCAAACCTGCTGCGTAACACGAAAATGAACCTCATTGGTTCTTGAAGCTCAAACGTGATGCGTAACACGAAAATGAACCTCATTGGTTCTTGAAGCTCAAACGTGATGCGTAACACGAGAACAAACCTCATTGGTTCTTGCTGAAGCTCAAACGTGATGCGTAACACCAGAATGAACCTCATTGGGTCTTGCTGAAGCTCAAACCTGCTGCGTAACACGAGAATGAACCTCATTGGTTCTTGCTGAAGATCAAACGTGTTGCGTAACATACTTTAGCTGAGCTGTCCCTTTAATTACCCCTCCCTACCTGAAGAGCATTTCAGGAATTCTTCTTCTTGTTAATGAGAGTGTATGTCGACAGTGGTTCAAGGGCTTAGTAGTGGATAATATGTATGGATAGTTCCTCGAAGGTTCTTGGCAGCTAGAAGACCATTACCTTTCGCAGCAGATCTTAAAAACGAGGCAGTCATAGTGATTCAGGCCACAAAAAGACTTCATGTAACAAGATGATTTGTATCTGAGAGAGGGATCTAACGTGACAGAGAGGAGCTTTGCATCTCTCGAAGCTGCGGGAAATTCTTCATCAGTACATATTCTGCCTCCAGCCTGCTGTCACAGCTTTGCTGTATTTCATTATGACAGCATTTTACATAACTTACTGCATTGTAGTAATGTGAATTTAATGAGAATCGCCACTGAGATGAACATGAATTGCAAAAATGTTTAAAATAAAACATCCATGGATTAATCCAAACAATGCAGAAAAAATGCACTGGTCCTAAACACAGCCATCATTTTCAAAATATGATTTCTTGTTTTTCTTCTAGGGGAAATGACCTGGACATGTTCCTGACATGATTTATTATGTACAGAGGGGGGTGAATCTGTCTGCCTTTTAAAGCTCAAAACATGAAAACACACTTCAGAGGCCCATTTCATGCAAGATGCGTTTTATTGCCAGTTTTGTGAAGCCAAGTCCTGGCTTTTATCCTGCTAACCTCTCATGCTGCCAGAGTGTTGTGCCAAACGCTGAAGATGAACCCTCTGACCCAGCACTGTTCTGCTCTGTCTACAGGACTCTTTGCAGAAGTCTGTCTGTACCGTCGCCCGATTCAACCCTGATTAATGGCTCTTAATGCCCGTGGATTACTGATTGACCGGCCCCGTTGATGATGGTGCGCGCCGGCTTCAGACGGTCCAACAGGAAGTGGAGGATTTGATAGGACAGCGGTGTAGATTCAGGTTACTGTGTGCTGGTGCAAGTCAGGTGGTTTGGCTGCCAAAGGAGATTCAATGAACCTGCGATGAGTTCAAGTTTAGAATGAATGAGAAAAGTATCATTTTCGCACAAACATTGTTTTGCTCTGCAATTAATTTATGCAGTTTCCTTTATTATATTTATTATATATGTAAACCCATAACCCATATGAATTTACTATTAGTCAGAATTGAACATATACGAGTATGTATTTTAAATTTGTATTTATTTTATTCATTGTATTAATATTTATTTATTAATTTATGCAGTTTCCTTTATTATATTTATTATATATATATATACCCATTACCCATATGAATTTACTATTAGTCAGAATTGAACACATACGAGAATGTATTTTAAATTTGTATTTATTTTATTTATTAATTTATGCATTAGAGTCATTTTCTGGGATCACATATATTCAAATTTGTGCCTTGCAGTATTTCAAACATTGTCTTTTCAAGTTTATATTAACTTTATGCCATCCTTGATATGTTGCATATTACTTTGTTTGTAGTAAGAATGTATATTGTGTAAATATATAGTCGTTTGAATTAATGCATTATAATGTTTTTAATTTATTTAAAATATTTGTGATTTTACTTATTTATGCATTGGATTTTTTTTGTAGTGAAAATATTCATTACATGTAATATATATTATATTTACTGTATATTTATATAAATATAGTCAGTTATACATTATAATTTTTTATCTGGATTTTTTTTAAAATGTTCATAATTTTATATTTTTGTTTAAATAAAAATGAATAAAAATACTTTTGTAGTTACTGTAAACAGGAACAATCATGAAAGCAGAATCCATTATCACACACACACACACACACACAAACACACACACACACACACATATACACACATATACACACACACACACACATGTTGTGTTTATGTGTTTTGTGGGGACTTATCATAGGCGTAATGGTTTTTATACTGTACAAACTGTACATTCTGCCCCCCCCCCAAACTTAACCCTCACAGAAAATGTTCTGCTAGTTCAGATTTTCAAAAAAGATAATTCTGTATGATTTATAAGCTTGTTTTCTAGTGGGGACCAACAAAAGGTCCCCACAATGTCAAGATTTACTGGTTTTACTTACGTTGTGGGGACATTTGGTCCCCACAATGTAAGGAAAACAAGTACACACACACACACATGCAATAAAGGTATATACACTTGTACAAGTCCTACATAATAATAATGGCGCAGCAGTCAAACAGTCATTTGGACACATTAACATTCATGCCAACACAAAGAGAAATACGCCTGCTTCAGAGAGCCGTTCACCTCGCAATTTATCCCAGTACTTTAATAAATTATTCAGGGTGGCGTCTCAGACTGTAGCCGAGGTGTCAGACTCACCTGCTGGAGACTCCGCGAGCATTACCAACACCAGCAGACCATAGCAGGGTTTGAGTAACATTGTGAATCTCACGGAGGAGTAAATAATAATAATACATGTCAATTATGTCTCCTTTTAACACTATTCTATTACTGCTTGCATAGTGGTCCGTTTTGAAAAAGAAGTACACTTCAGCCTAGCCCTACTTTTAAAAAGAGCACTTCTTACTGAAAGTACATATTAAGAGTAAACTGAATCAAAGTAACAAAATACAAGTAACTTAGTTACGCATTTAAAATACAAAATTTGAGTGACTGTATTTCATTACAGTTACATTTTAAATGGGTGGTAATCAGATTACAGTTACATCTGAAAAGTGTTTTAGATTACCAAAGTGATTACTTTGAGTTTTAATGTTATTTAAACAGCGATTGGTGATTCTCTGACTCTGACAGTCTGAAAAAGTGGAGTTAAGTTTCATCAACATTTTAATACTTTTAAGAGGATCATAAAAATGTTGTTATTTTTATTTAGTTCTGTCCTGAACAAGACAAAATGACTGAATTTATAAAAAAAATTTGCCCAACTGTGAACTGAACTGTCCTGTCATGACCTGATGATCCACGACTGTTTTCATGTTTTGTGAGTCATTTTATAATTCACTCGTCACTGCAACTTTTTCTCACAATTGTTTTTTCCCTCACAATTGTGAGTTTGTGTTTCACAATTCTGACTTCTTTTTCTCAGAATTGCGAGATTTAAATTCACAATTACAAGTTATAAAGTCAGAATTGGGAGATATAAACTTGAAATACTGACTTTTTTCTTGCAATTGTGAATTTAGTATGTGAATTTATATCTCATAATTCTGACTTTTCTAAATATTGTGAGTTTATATCTCATATTTTTGACTTTTCTCAATATTGTGAGTTTATATCTCATAATTCTGACTTTTCTCAATATTGTGAGTTTATATCTCATATTTTTGACTTTTCTCAATATTGTGAGTTTATATCTCATAATTCTGACTTTTCTCAATATTGTGAGTTTATATCTCCTAATTCTGACTTTTCTCAATATTGTGAGTTTATATCTCATAATTCTGACTTTTCTCAATATTGTGAGTTTATATCTCATATTTTTGACTTTTCTCAATATTGTGAGTTTATATCTCATAATTCTGACTTTTCTCAATATTGTGAGTTTATATCTCCTAATTCTGACTTTTCTCAATATTGTGAGTTTATATCTCCTAATTCTGACTTTTCTCAATATTGTGAGTTTATATCTCCTAATTCTGACTTTTCTCAATATTGTCAGTTTATATCTCCTAATTCTGACTTTTCTCAATATTGTGAGTTTATATCTCATAATTCTGACTTTTCTCAATATTGTGAGTTTATATCTCATAATTCTGACTTTTCTCAATATTGTGAGTTTATATCTCCTAATTCTGACTTTTCTCAATATTGTGAGTTTATATCTCATAATTCTGACTTTTCTCAATATTGTGAGTTTATATCTCATAATTCTGACTTTTCTCAATATTGTGAGTTTATATCTCATAATTCTGACTTTTCTCAATATTGTGAGTTTATATCTCCTAATTCTGACTTTTCTCAATATTGTGAGTTTATATCTCATAATTCTGACTTTTCTCAATATTGTGAGTTTATATCTCATAATTCTGACTTTTCTCAATATTGTGAGTTTATATCTCATAATTCTGACTTTTCTCAATATTGTGAGTTTATATCTCATAATTCTGACTTTTCTCAATATTGCGAGTTTATATCTCATAATTCTGACTTTTCTCAATATTGTGAGTTTATATCTCCTAATTCTGACTTTTCTCAATATTGCGAGTTTATATCTCCTAATTCTGACTTTTCTCAATATTGTGAGTTTATATCTCAAAATTCTGACTTTTCTCAATATTGCGAGTTTATTTATCATAATTTTGACTTCTCTCAATATTGCGAGTTTATATCTCATAATTCTGACTTTTCTCAATATTGTGAGTTTATATCTCATAATTCTGACTTTTCTCAATATTGTGAGTTTATATCTCATAATTCTGACTTTTCTCAATATTGTGAGTTTATATCTCATAATTCTGACTTTTCTCAATATTGCGAGTTTATATCTCATAATTCTGACTTTTCTCAATATTGTGAGTTTATATCTCATAATTCTGACTTTATAACTCGCAATTGCAACTTTATATCACGCAATTCTGAGGGAAAAAGTGTGAGAATAAAACCTTTTTTGTGTTTGTTCCACACTTATTAGTATTCCAAAGTATTCTAAAGTATTTAGATTAAGTTACTAAACTTGAGTAATGTAACGAAATACGTTACAAATTACTTTTTAAAGCATGTATTTTGTAATCTGTAGTGAAATACATTTTAAACGTAACCTACCCAGCCCTGTGTTGTCAGATGCTTACGTGGATGTTATTTACAATTAAATGAACATATATTGTAGTTTAAATTATATTAAATGAAATTAGTTGATCTTGTGAAGTGTTTTTTTGACCCACTGAAGTGCCTCTATTATTACCTCTATTGTCTTTGAAATATGGTTAAAGTGTACTGACAAGCATTTATTGTAAACTAAAATATACTATGACAATATTTGGAACTTATTTGTAATGATTTGTAAGCATGAAGTTGCAATTTAGCACATTTAAAATACATAAACTTTAAATGTAATATCAAATAACACAGTTATAATTACTTTATGTGCTTCACTATATCAGTCGACACATCAAAATAAGTGTGCTTCGTTAAAGCACGACAAACATGATTTAAAATGTACTTCAAAGTAAAACTTTTAATTTGACATTATGACAAAATACACTTTTTTAAAGGTGCAGTGCGATTTCTGAGAAACAGACGCCCAAACAAACACACCCCTTCCTTCATGGCTCCGCCCCCAAAATAACAAACCCGCTATGCAAATCAGGCAACGACTAGGAGGTCTGGACTCTATTGCAGCTTTCATTGGGGACGTTCAAGAGGGACGTTTGACTGACACGCAACCACTCACGGTTCATTTGGTTCCGCCATACAATGTCATTACAATAATAAATTATTCATTCAAGAACGTTATGCAAGTTTGCTGCAACTATGGAGCCTCGAACTTCACATACTTTTGAAAATCCAGCGTTTAGTTGATCCTGGTCACAGTTGTAAACACGACGCCGTTCTTCTTCTACGAGGGGGTTTGCTGTTTCCGGACGGAACGTACACGACACACGGACATCCTGTCGAATTCAACCAACCAGATGACGACTTTGAAACTCCTGAAGTGTTTCCAGGTGAGTGTGCCAAATGCATCCGACGTCCAGCCAGCGGTCCGTGGGCGTGACGTCTGAGGCCGAAACTAACAGCTGCCGCATCAGACAGTTCACGCTAATATGGATGAATCAGCTGTGATTCAACAACAGCGTGTCTTAGTTCTGAGAGATATAGCAAAACCAGTGTTGCTCGCGTATCGAACAGAAGCCGTTTTCAGGCCTTCCCGCTCTCTGGAAAGATTAACCCGGTTCCTATAGCTTCTTTCCAGTTAAATTCCTCTGACCTTTTCCTCTTTGGTAACATCTCAGCCATCTTTCTTTCTACAAAAGTCCCGCTTGCTCGCTCTCTCCTCCCCCATCATGAGTGGACACGCCCCCTACCGCTGATTGGCTCGTTCTGATCGGTCCAATCCACCTTTTTTTCCCCTCCTATTTACACAGAGCAAACACAATATTTTTTTCAGCGCACATACAGCACAGACATCCCGCAAATATTCACAAAATTGTTTGTTTAAATTTTCAACAGCGTTTCTCAGAAATTGCTTACTGCACCTTTAAGTGTTAAACGGTCATGAAAGTGGGGATTTTATTTAATTAATATAATATTATCTGCAAGTAGGGGACTTTTTTTCTTTAAAAAAAAATGCTGTTAAGATTTGAAGTGCACAAGGGGTAGGATTTGCCTCAAGAAATATAAATGTTCTCATTCCTGCAGCGCAACCTGAGAAGTCTCTGTGTGTTAAAATACAAAAACTCATGGGCATTTATAGTAACCAGCATCCACACAGGCCGAATTCACCAAAACTGAGAAGTCTAATCTATATGCGGGTGTCTACAGGGGAATTCATTTACCTTCCAACAGCAGCCTGCTATGATTTAATCTACTTCCTGTCAGTAAGAGAAGATACTTTAGTGAGATGTCAGTGTGAGATAGGAATGTCAAGCATGTGTGGAGTGTGTGTTGTTTAAACGTTTGGTTTTAAGGCGGCGTCTCACTATCGGCCGAGGTGGGGCACATTCTTCATTTTCATTGTACCTTCTTTGAAAAGCTGTTTGTGTGAGACTTTGTTTTCATTGTAGCTGTCTTAATATAATATAATCTAGCAGAGCCCACACCTCAACTATAAAGATCTCTTGAGTCACAGCAAAAGTTTGTCGTCTTTCACTTTAAATGCCGAGCTCTTTAAAGCAGGATGGATTCTGATTAGTCGTCAAATGCATTTATCGCTCATCAGCTACTATTCTTTTATATTTAGAACTATATCTTTATTATTTGTTATCACACTTGTGTGAACAGGCCTTAAAGGGTTAGTTCACCCAAAAATGAAAGTTCAGTCATTAATTCCTCTCCCTCATGTCGTTCTACACCTTCGTTCATCTTCAGAACACAAATGAAGATATTTTTGATGAAATCCGATGGTTCAGTGAGTCTCTACCGAATTTACACTTTCAATGTCCAGAAAGATACTAAAACATATTTAAAACAGGTCATGTGACTACAGTGGTTCAACCTTAATATTATAAAGTGACGAGAATACTTTTTGTTCGCCAAAAAAAACTAAATAACGACTTTTCAACAATATCTAGTGATGATTCAAAACACTCATTCATGAAGCTTTACGAATCTTTTCTTTCGAATCAGTGATTCGGAGCTTGTATTAAACTGCCAAAGTCACGGAAACGAGGCTTCATTACGTCATAAATCTTTCAAAATGTTTTGAAATTTCAATAGTTCTCGTGACTTTGGCTATTTGATTCATGCTCCGAACCACTGATTCGAAACAAAAGAGTCGTAAAGCTTCATGAATCAGTGTTTTGAATCATCACTAGATATTGTTGAAAAGTCATTATTTAGTTTTTTTTGGCGAACAAAAAGTATTCTCGTCGCTTTATAATATTAAGGTTGAACCACTGTAGTCACATGACCTGTTTTAAATATGTTTTAGTATCTTTCTGGACATTGAAAGTGTTCATTATCTTGCTGTCAATAGAGACTCACTGAACCATCGGATTTCATCAAAAATATCTTCATTTGTGTTCTGAAGATGAACGAAGCTCTTACGGGTGTAGAACCACTTGAGGGTGAGGAATTGACCGTTCGCAAAGACCCGCCCCCTTTAGTTACTGTTGCTATGTCCGACAAGTCATGCGCTCTCATGCCACACATCATGTTCTCACACAGTGAAAAATACATTTCACAAGCAAAGACGACACTGACAACATATGAAATAGTTTCATATTTAATATATCGTAATTTTTTAAAGAAGTTTAATCAATAAATAGCGTCTAGTGTGTGTTTAATGTGTGGTGACAGATCGCTGTAGCTCCTCGTGAACCGATCATCTCTTCATACTAGTTCATTTATAGCATCAAATAAACATCAGAAGGAATGTTGTTTCAAGCACGGAAAGACGTGAGGACACACAATTTATCAAGTTCAAGTTCACCAACGTTAATCTACTAACTCCCCTGACTGCTTTGACGGACAAAATGGAGGATTCGGGGTCATGATTGGTCAGATCGCCTGTTTGCGAAGGGTTAATCAGAATCCATCCTGCTTTAAAGTGGAAGACGAGAAAACTGCAGCACGCGCTTACGATAAACAGAACGATATTGTCAGTTGGTGTGGACGCTGATACAGGTTATCTTTATAGTTCCCATTCTTGGTGTGAACGGGCTTTTAAGCCACAACTTTCACAGCTCATCAAACCCAAAGGAAATCCTACAAAAGAAGGAGAATTTGAACAATGCGTATGGATTAATACTGTAAAAGCTGGTTTCCTCTAATGCAGATTAAGCAGATTTAGTCCCAGACCAAAATAGGATTTTCAATGGTGAATTTATATTGATAGCGTGCTTAAATCCAAGGCCAGGCTCAAGCTGGTTAGTCTCTGGGAAAATGGCCCCATTTTCCTTGCAAAAACACCAACATCATAGCGCTGTAAATGTAACTGCTTTTCTGTACATGCAAACTAGATCTTGAATTATTTACCAGGTTGTAACTACTTACACGGCAAACACTTGTCTAAACACTCGCCTTAGGCTGTGCATCTGGCCCTGGGAGAACAGAAACGGGAAATAAACCTGAAAAGCCAATTAATATGCAACAGACAAAAAGCAAGGCATAAACAAAGCAAAAGAGGGTTGTCATGCACTCGAGAAAAACACAGCAGCAAAAACAATCCTTTTTATCCATCTGCTGACAGCAGATCTCGAGATCTTTCCACCAGCGTCAGACGCACGCGTGTGAAATCATACATTAATGCATTGCGCACACGTCTCATGTGTTGTTTAATACATGCTCTGCGGTGAGAGAGTCTCATCTGAAGAATGCAAGGAATGCAGAGTTACAGCCGGATGTTGCATGACCGGTGACGTGCTGGAAATATTTTACCATACCAAATGACTGGATCAGTTTCAATTGATTTCTGAAAAGGGACTTTTGACTAAATTTAATACTTTTTTATAGGGTACAGTGGTGCTAAAGGCCTCTCGGGATGAAAGGCCCTTGATTTCATGTTCTCCCAAAACACTAAACAACAGCAACGCTTTTATAATTGCCTGTTAGTCAACATGCATGATCATTTTTTTAAAGCATTAACTGAAATGACGGTACCGTAGTACTGAGACTGCTCTCATTAGAGTTACAAATGTTTTGCTCTTATCATCAGATCGTGGTTGTATCTCTCTATTAGTGTTACTAGACCTCAGTGCTGCTTTTGACACTATCGACCACAATATTCTTTTGAATAGACTCAAAAATTATGTTGGCATTAGTGGAATTGCATTTGCATGGTTCAAATCATACTTCTCTGACCGTTATCAGTTTGTTGTAGTAAACGAAGAGATGTCATTTCGATCACAAGTTCAATATGGAGTACCACAAGGCTCAGTACTAGGACCGTTGCTTTTAAAATGCTACCCTTGGGAGATGTTATTAAGAAGCATGGCATTAGTTTTCACTGTTACGCTGATGATACTCAGCTCTATATTTCCTCGCGCCCTGACGAATCTTACCAATTCTCAAAATTAACAGAATGCGTAGCTAAAAATTGGATGACTGGTAATTTCCTACTACTAAACTCAGAAAAAACAGAGATTCTAATTATTGGACCAAAAACTTCTGTACAAAATAACCTAGAATACTGACTAACACTGTCGAATACTCTAACACTTACTGCTCTGTTAAGTCGTCTTTGTCGGTTAGGAACCTGGGTGTGCTCTTTGATACCAATCTTTCATTTGAAAGTCACATTTCTAGCATATGTAAAACCGCATTCTTCAATCTTAAAAATATATCTAAACTACGACATATGCTCTCAATGACAAATGCGGAACTAGTAGTTCATGCGTTCATGACCTCGAGACTAGATTACTGTAATGCTCTACTGGGTGGTTGCCCTGCTCGCTTGATAAACAAACTACAGCTGGTCCAAAACGCAGCTGCTAGAGTCCTTACTAGAACCAGGAGGGATGACCATATTAGCCCGGTTCTGTCAAAACTGCACTGGCTCCCTATTAAACATCGTATAGATTTTAAAATCTTGCAAATTACTTACAAAGCACTAAATGGCTTAGCTCCCCAGTACCTGAGTGAGCTCTTAATGCATTATAGTCCTTCGCGTCTATTACGATCTCAGAATTCTGGCCAGTTGTTAATACCTAGAATATCAAAATCAACCGCAGGCGGTAGATCCTTTTCCTATTTGACACCTAAATTCTGGAACAATCTTCCTAGCATTGTTCGGGAAGCAGACACACTCTGTCAGTTTAAATCTAGACTAAAAACGCATCTATTTAACCTGGCATACACATGACACATTGTCAATTTTTGTCTTCATATCCGTTAACGGATTGTTAGGCTGCATAGATCAGGTCAGCCGGAACCGGGAACACTTCCTATAACACCAGATGTACTCGTTACATCAGAAGAAGAATGGCGTCTACGCTAATTTTTGTTTCTCTGCTTATCCTGAGGTTTACCATTTAACGTGATTGGCTGGATCCGGGCCGTGTCCGGGTCGGATGGGGAACCGGTGCCTGTGTGCGGCAGCAATGCGGCCCTGTGGTGTCGGCGGAGACTGTGTTAACTAGCTTATCCCTGTGAAGACCTTACCGACTCATCAGCCAGTGGCACATATCCCAACAAACCGTCCCATACCGGCGTGGTTAAAAAGATCTTAAACTAGATGGAACTGGATTAAATATTTTGACTGTTGCGATTCCAAATCGGACTTTTGGTTTCTCCCAAGGTTTTTTTTCTCCATTTTGTTAGAGCTGAGCCGGACGATTACGTCACTGTTTTCTCCAGTGCTGATATTCATAAATTAACTAGACTAATAACTATTGATCTTTGCAACAGAATGAATCAATAATATATAGAATAAGCTGCACAATGACACCATTTTCTTTGGGAGCCAAAATTATTTGCCAATTATTAATGTAAAGCTGCTTTGCCACAATTTGCATTGTAAAAAGTGCTATACAAGTAAAGTTGACTTGACTTGACTTGAAATATATATATATATATATATATATATATATATAATAACTAAATAACTAGTTTAAAATAACTAAAAAAATTATGAAGACATTTTTAAAAAACAAAAATTAATAAAAGCACACAACAACATTACTAAAACATTAACTAAAAAAAAACATATTAGTATCTCAAAGATATTAAAACAACACTAGCTTCTATATTTATCCTTGTCGTACCATAAAATTATTGTTATTTATTTGTTTTGTCTTATTTATTTATCTTATAAGTATAAATGATGATTCATCCAAATATATCAATTTAAACTTGAGGTCTGTGGACAAATTGTATCATTGAGATACAATTAGTTGTTTTATTCATATTTCAATTAGTTTTTATTTTTATATACGTTTTATTTGCTTTTGTTTTAAAGTTTTTGTAATTTTGTTGTGTTTTTCTCATTTGATTAGTTTTCTTTTCTCTTAAATAAAAAGTTTCTTAATTATTTTAGTTAAATTATAAAATAAGTTTTATATTATTTCAGTTAAAGTTTTACGGTTTTAGTTTTAGTGATCTATAAACTCATCTTTTGATGCAAAGATGAGTAACGCTGCTCTCTAGAGGTCATTTTTTGACATTACGGTTTTGTTGACACTGATAGTTGAGCCGAGACCGCTTTCCGTATTCTTCAAAAAGCTTACGCCGCACTTCCTACGCCTTCCCTGTTCAACTTACGTAACTGACGCGACGCCAGTTCCGTTTTTTCCGTAATTTGAATATGGAAGGCGGTTTGGCGGAATATACATATTTTACCTCATAACTTGTTAAATATGGATATTTTTTTACACAAACGCACCACAAGGCCTTTATTAACCATCAGGAGCCGTGTGGAATATGTTTATGATGGATGGATGTGGATGGAGACACTTTTTTCAGCTCATACTCGTTTGGTGGCGCATAACCGCCATTTTAAAGCTCGAGTGCCTCAGGATATTTATTAATATTTCTCCGATTGTCTTCGTCAGAAACAAATCTTAGGATGGCTTGAGGGTGAGTAAATGTTTGGATAACTTTCATTTAAAAGTGAACTAATCTTTTAAAGTGCTTATTTTTGCCTCAGTTGCAATCCGCGATCGAGGGCGATCATCAAATGAACCAAATTGCTTGTAATGATTTCTTGGAATCACATAAATGACAGCAGCAACATCTGATGTGGTGGTGGTGGTGAGCGCAGACAGGAAGTGACGTTTGAGCCCTTCATTCTGTTTGATTGACAGTACGGATGACTGCATGAGGAAATGCCTTACATTCCTCTGCACAAACCGAGAAAAGGTCCTGTGACGCTTTATTTAAGCTAAAGGGTTCATCTATATTTAGAAAATGCGATTCTGAAGTTCATTTCTGTAGGACTTTAAACATTATAGGGTTAATAAACTGCACTGTGCCATACTAAGCACTTTAATATGCAGTATGTTGTAATATAACTGTGCTTTCAACAAGAAAAAATAAAATGACGTAAATTTATTTGTTCTTAAAAAGGTCACTTCCTGAAAGCCTTGTTGATTTTATGATGTTTCAGTGCTTTAAAAGTTGATGACGTGTAATATTATAATACATAAAATTCAGTTGCTACCTGAATAAAATAATATACAGAAAATAAAAATAAAAATAATATACATATATATATATATATATATATATATATATATATATATATATATAGAATAAACAATAGAATATGTTACATTTATTAACATTTACATTAATTAATACTAATGTATTATTAGTTAATGTTATATATGTGTTATATATTAATATGTTACATTTATTTATATATATATATATATATATATATGAATAAACAATAGAATGTTACATTTATTAACATTTACATTTATTAATACTAATGTATTATTAGTTAATGTTATATATGTGTTATATATTAATATGTTACATTTATTTATATATATATATATATGAATAAACAATAGAATGTTACATTTATTAACATTTACATTTATTAATACTAATGTATTATTAGTTAATGTTATATATGTGTTATATATTAATATGTTACATTTATTTATATATATATATATAGAATAAACAATAGAATATGTTACATTTATTAACATTTACATTTATTAATACTAATGTATTATTAGTTAATGTTATATATGTGTTATATATTAATATGTTACATTTATTTATATATATATATATATATATGAATAAACAATAGAATATGTTACATTTATTAACATTTACATTTATTAATACTAATGTATTATTAGTTAATGTTATATATGTGTTATATATTAATATGTTACATTTATCTATATATATATATATATTAAACAATAGAATATGTTACATTTATTAACATTTACATTTATTAATACTAATGTATTATTAGTTAATGTTATATATGTGTTATATATTAATATGTTACATTTATTTATATATATATATATATATATATATATATATATATATATGAATAAACAATAGAATATGTTACATTTATTAACATTTACATTTATTAATACTAATGTATTATTAGTTAATGTTATATATGTGTTATATATTAATATGTTACATTTATCTATATATATATATATATTAAACAATAGAATATGTTACATTTATTAACATTTACATTTATTAATACTAATGTATTATTAGTTAATGTTATATATGTGTTATATATTAATATGTTACATTTATTTATATATATATATATATATATATATATATATATGAATAAACAATAGAATATATTACATTTATTAACATTTACATTAATTAATACTAATGTATTATTAGTTAATGTTATATATGTGTTATATATTAATATGTTACATTTATCTATATATATATATATATGAATAAACAATAGAATATGTTACATTTATTAACATTTACATTTATTAATACTAATGTATTATTAGTTAATGTTATATATGTGTTATATATTAATATGTTACATTTATCTATATATATATATATATATTAAACAATAGAATATGTTACATTTATTAACATTTAGATTTATTAATACTAATGTATTATTAGTTAATGTTATATATGTGTTATATATTAATATGTTACATTTATTTATATATATATATATATATATATATATATGAATAAACAATAGAATATGTTACATTTATTAACATTTACATTTATTAATACTAATGTATTATTAGTTAATGTTATATATGTGTTATATATTAATATGTTACATTTATCTATATATATATATATATATATATAGAATAAACAAAGTGCTGACAATGCAAACATAAATAGGCATTTTGGGGCAAAATAAAAGTAATTATTACAGAAATTATTGTAGTCACTGTATATTTTGTCAGATATTCACTGTTAAAGACATTTTTAGACACAAATGTCATCCATTTTCTACAGTGACCTTTTACTTAACCTGTTAACTGCCACTGTATGCCTAAACAATTACTTATCTTGATCTAATGTTGACAATCATTCGAAAGCTTACGAACTGAAAAACGAAACCGTTTTGAAATTGACCCTTCGCAAAGACCCGCCCCCTTTAGTAACGGTTGCTACGCCACACATCATGTTCTCACACAGTGAAAAATACATCGCGAAGCAAAGAGGACACTGACCACTTAATATATCATAATTTTTCAGATTAGTTTAAACAATAAATACTCTTTACTGTGTCGTGAAGCGATCATCTCTTCATACTAGTTCATTTATAGCATCAAATAAACATGAATGAACATCAGAAGGAATGTTGTTTCGAGCGCGGAAAGACGTGAGGACACACAATTTATCAAGTTCACCAACGTTAATCTACTAACTCCCCTGACTGCTTTGAGGGACAAAATGGCGGATTCGGGGTTATGATTGGTCAGATCGCCTGTCAATCAAACTGTTTGCGGAAAAAAACATTCGCCAATTGTGATGTGGCGTGAGCTATAACGCACATAAATGTTGTTTTTATGTGTTTATTAGAGGTTGAATTCATATCAAACTTCCCATACTACTTCTATATAGGATGTCTACTTCATAAATTGCATGAAAATATATTTTTCAGATCACTCAAAACCAATAAAATTCCAATGTAGGCGCCCTTATATGGTCAGTAATGGTTGTCATCTAGTGGAAAAGTTTGGTACTACGCCCAAGCAAAATTTTGATTTTGATTTTCTTGCAGTTTTAGCGAAAAACAACATGTTTTGTAAAATATAAATTTTATATAAAATATCATATATTTTTTACATTATTATAAACTTAAACTCCTTTAAGTTTAATTATTAATTAATTAATAATTATTAATTAATAATTTATTTCACTTCTCCTTCTCTTCCTCCCTTTGACTGGACTTTGAGATATTGAGTATGTGTCTGTTGTTGTTATTATTATTATTTTGTATTTTTTTTATTCAGTTATTTTTTTTTTTTTGGATGTTATGTATGAAAAATAAAAAAATGTTGATAACAAAAAATAATTTATTTCACTTCTACAATAATCTGCCGAATGTCTTCTTTAAAACAAGACCGGCATGTCTGTATTCCAAAGCATTCTTAAATTAAAACCATTTAAGTCTGGATAGTGCATTTTCATGTCTATACAAACAGAGTCAACAGGTTTTTAAAGAGAATAAAAGTTTGACCTCACCAAATTCTGCACTTATTACTTTCGATTTGTTCTAACAATTAATTTATATATATATATATATATATATATATATATATATATGAACGTGCTATTGTGTGTTTCAGTAGATCAGACTGTGATATTTATAACAGACCCAAAGCACGCACACACGCGCGCGCACACACGGGCACACACAAAAAAACACACTCGCAGCTGATTGGCTGGAGAAGCAGCAGGCGGAAGTCGAAGGCGCTCGGGGATTCCCCGAGGGAAGTTCCAGCTCATTGTAAAACATACAAAATGTTCACTTGTACGAAATAGTTCATTTCCTCCCGTTAAACGCGTAAATATACGTGTGGCACCGTCGCGATGTCTAAACTGCGTTTAAGCGTATGCGTTTGGGCTGTTTTGGAGTGAAGGTAAGACGCCAGTGATGCACACTAATGAGTGCACTTACTTCATTCACTTAGGTGTGTTCGGATATGAGGGGGTTTGATGGGTCGCGTTTGCTTTTTTGCCTCGGGTTTTCTGTCATTGGCTAGTTTGGTTGGGTTTCTGTTACTTCACTTGTGTTAGGAATGTTGAAAGTGTTTTCTTAAAGTATAAAGTTGACTGATTTTGTTCCTAGAAAACTTTTGAGACATTATTTGTTGTAGTATCTAGGCCGGGGCTAGTTGTCACAAGGTCTGTTTCTTAATAAGTTTTTTGAGTTTTGAGTTTTTTGTTGTTTTTAACACATTGTGAGTTCTGTCTTCCAAACTAAAATGACAATATCATGATTGTTAATATGTTTGCTAACAAGTGAACACAGTGTGTAGTCACAAAAGAAACTGAAAATGTTGAACTTAACTGTCCAGATTAGGTCTGACTGTCACGTGTTTTTTCTTTTTTTTTACAATATATATAGGCCAAAACAATGCTGTGCTTACATTTTACATTTCTGCTTTTTCTTAATTTCGTGTAGCAAAATCCAGGTTGTTTAATGCCAAGTTCCCATTGTGACAACTTACCCCGCATAGCTAGTACTTGTCATGAGTGGTGTTTTTTTGCGAACATGTTCAAGCTAAGACATAAATCGATATATATAAATTGCGTTAAAATCAAATATAAACGTCTGACAGCTAGCGCCGGCCTCCCTATAGATCCAGAAATAGGCATTTTTAAGTTACATATTAAATTAAATTACTCCTCATGTGACATTTATTTAAATCTTTACATGTTTGGCAAGACTAAACACTGTTAAACTGAATCTAAATGAACATATTGTTGTTCTTATTATCAACCTGTCTTCAAAAGTTACAAATAAAAGTTTATTCTTCAGCACACCAGCGAGGTTTGCAACGTGAAATATGATAGAAAGGAGAGAAAAAAATACTTCTAAACCAAATGCGCCTTAAAAATGGTTAGACACGACCCACATTTTATGTTTTGTAATTTAATATGTGTAATAAATAATGAAGCACTGATGTGGACCAGGTGCAGGAAAATAAAGGAGTTTCACTCGCTATCAAGTTGATCACGTTCATGTGATGTTGGCAAAATATGAGATTTTTAGTAGCATTTCTGTGTGTTGATGAAGCTTGTGTATGTTTTTAGCTGTTATTGACAGGTCCGGTTGCTGATCCCACTCCTCTGAGTTAAAGAAGGGGTTTGTGTGTGCCTGGGACGAGGGCCCGGGACCACCCTTTCGGAATGTTACTGAAGGCCCAGGAATGGACAGGAACATCAGTGAGCAGCTCAACAAAGCCTTCGAAGCGTACCGTAACGTGTCTATTGAGAAAGAGTCGGCCAGAAAGGAACTTCAGCATAAGGTGGTGTTGGTGAACTATCAGTTCCATCAGAAGCGTTTTATTTTAATCAGTTTGTTTGCGTGAGAGTGGGCAGACTAACGCAGACCCGTTGCTTTTGCAGACCGAGCAGTATGAACGACACACTCAGCAGCTGGAGAGACAGATAGAGGAGCAGGCCAAGACCATCTTGAATCTTAAAGCTGAGCTCAGCTCGCTTCGCAAACATGAACCAGGTTAGAAATGGAGTTAAAAAGATGTGCGCTACTGATTCGACGGTCTGGAAATCAACTTAGAAGCATCACGTGGACGTAATTATAATAAACAAAATCGGAGCTTAATAAAATAGTAACGTCATTAAAAGGTGAAGTAACACACATGGAAATATGGGAACTATCTGATGTTCGAACTTCTTCAAAATCGACACCCTTTGTCTAGATTCTCTAGGCAAAGTTCATGAGGTGCTTTTTTTAAAAAAAATTATAATTCAATTTGTATTTGGGCTCTATTTGCGTTTAAGCGGAAGCCTTTAGATCAAAGAGTTTTTGGTAACACTTTACAATAAGATTCATTAGTTAAACATTAGTTAATGTATTAACTAACTATGAGCAACACATTTGTTACTGTATTTACTAATCTTCGTTAATGTTACATGAAAATGCAGTTCATTGTTAGTTCAACTCAGAGCATGTTAACAAGATTTTAATTATTTATTAGTAAATGTTGAAATGAACAAAGATTAATAAATGCTGTGTAAGTGCAGTTCATTATTAGTTCATGTTAACTAATGTAAAGTGTTACCGAGTTTTTATAAATAAATTAAAATTTTTGACTGGTAGTAATACATTTATTATATAAATATTGTGTATATTATAAATTTATAGTATACAATATTAATATTATAAATGAATATTTATTTAAAAAAAAAAAAACATTTACGATATATCGGCCACCATATCGATATTGGCCGTTATATTTTTATTTTTAATGTTATTGTTATCAGAAAAATTGTTTTTTAAAGCTGATAAATAATGGATTATTTCCTTCAGATGCGCACTGTCCACCATTAGGGTTATGAATTGCTTGAAATATGACTAAAATCACTTCAAAAAGGAAAATACAGTTTAGTACAACATGTCCAGCGCAAGTCTGTCATACAGGCTGTAAAATTATAATAAGAACATTATAATTGTGCGTTTTGGAAACTTTTGCCTTTGTGTTCAGGCTCTCAAAAATTATCTAAAAATTTTGATTTAGATTTGTCGGCCAATTTAATTGGTTATCGGCTTTCAAATATAAAAGTTATCGGTATTGGACAAAAATTTCAGTGCATCTCTAATTTTTATAAGGGTGAATTTCCATTGTCACACTCTTAAATTTATATAGAAATAAATATATAAAATATGTTTTAATGTGGAGCAATACAATTTGGCTTATTGTTTTGTATTACATCCTCTGATTTAAATTAAGAATCATGAAAGGATTACATGCCATCCTCAATATAAGATGAAAAATGTTTACAAATCATTCCTACTAATATCATTTCTGTATTTGTATTTAGTAAAAAAAAATCTTTATATATATACTATAAACTAAACATGAGCTATCTGTAAGACTATAAATATGTTTGAAACATCAGACAATTTAACAAACTGCATTATGCCAATGAATATGTATGTAAATGAATTTATAGCATTATTAAATATCATTTAACTTCATGCACATACTAGATCATCATGCTCAGTTTGATAGTACACAAATGTCACATGCACGCTTGGATTTGATGCCTGTTATTGTTGATGAGTTTGACTGTGATAACGTGGCCCTCTTTTTTTTGTCAGAGGAGGTCTGTGAGCCTGCGTACAGAAAACAGGAAGTAGAAACCTTGTCACCTAGTGATCATCGCTCTGACAACCCGTCCAGTTCCCACAGGACTAACCATTTCCTGGTGGGTGTTTTCTCTTAATGTCCATATAAAGGGATGTGGCCGACGTTTGATTTCAGAGTTTTGCATTTCCCCTTGGCGACTTGCAACACTTTGTCCAAACAAAATCATATGCACCATGTTTTTTTTTTTTTTTTAGTTATTGTGCAAATGCACAGTTGGTTGTGATGTAATTGTTCTGAAAGGACTTCTCTGACCGTGACCCCGGACCTTCCAGCCTTTATATTATGTTATCATCGTTAACCGCCTGTAAGCACAGACAAACCTAATAGCTGAGTTTGCAGTGCTTTGCTAGTTATCCACAGTTCACTCGAGGGTTAAGTTGTGAGAAATGTGTGAAAAAGATGTAGTTCTCTCTCTTCACAGTTTGATATCATTTTTCATCGCTATCTGTCCATAGTGAGAATGTTTCTCTAATTGAATCCAGTGTGATAATTCTTCTCAATTGTTTTAATCGCACACACATTTTAACCCACAGGGGGCACTAGAGCATAACGCTTTCTTGTGCTCATCCGGATCCCTAACAACTATAGCACAGGCACTGAGAATTGAGTTCTCTCTTATGAAAGGAGGTGTCACTTTTTTTTAGATGACTGTTACTGAAAGATATAGACATAACGGTTTGAAATGGCCACTTTCTCCTTTTCCTGAACCTAATCTTGGGTAGATAATGGCCTCCATTCAAAATCTGTAGTGGACCGAACCTGTAAATGCAACAAAGTATGTTATTCTATAGCAAATTCACTCAAAGGTGCCATAATTAAGGGAGTAGGTAGTTTTTTTTTGTGAAATTGTACAGACTTTTTGAGCTTTTTAATGGACTTTTTAAAGTATTTTTTGCTGGGTGAATCATACGAAACCCCTTTAGATTCACACATTATTTTCACAACAATTAAGTGCATATCTGCCCCAGTTCTCATTACTGTGAAGCAAAAATAATCACTTTCAATACATTTTTAAACATTAATAGAAGAATTTGTTGTACTGTTGAAATTAATGCTTTTATATATATATATATAATGCTTATACACACACACACACACACACACATATATATATATATATAATGCTTATACACACACACACACACACACATATATATATATATATATATATATAATGCTTATATACACACACACACATATATATATATATATATATGTGTGTGTGTGTGTGTGTGCAATAAATATATATATATGTATGTGTATATATGATAAAAATGCATTATGATAATGAGAATTTTGGAGAGGAATTTGTAATAAAACTTGTTAATGTCTCAATAGAAAAATCTTTATTCTGGGTATATATATATATATATTATTGTATATATTTCTAATGTAGACATGTTTTATTTTGATTCAACAATCTGAGCTTAATAGCTTGTTCATGCGTTCAGAGAGAGAAATGTGAAATATATTTGTGATATTTTTGAATGTATGTGCTGACATACTGTAGCCATATATTTTTATCTGTTTTTTTTTTTTTTTTTGTGCAGATAAACGAACCCACAGAGTATTCTGGGATGCTTCCTCATACAATATCTGCTCCCTGGGCAATGAAGAGGTAGATGAATCATATCACTTTAAAAAAGTACTTAAATTTTAATGAAGGATTTTACACTTCAGTCCCATGGGCACCCAGACTAAAGGTTTAAACTTGAACTAAAACAACTGATTAACAACTCTGTTAAGTTTGTTTATTGGAATTAGCAGGTCAGTATTGTTCTTGCAAAATATATCTTGTGTAATATCTGAATAACTTTCAAACTGATCCAGAGAGAACAGCCCTGATACCCCGTGCTCATGAAATACTAATGCAGTTCAGTTGATGTGGCATCAGTTTGGTTGGAACAAGGGCCTGTAAACATGTCTATATATACTTAAATGTCATGTTGTGTGACATTCAGAAGTGGGGAGGTAAAACTTTATGGTTTATGGCTTTTTGGTTTAACTTTAAGTTAACTAGGGCTTATGGGAGAAAATGTCATCAAAAGTGAAAAATACGGCCCTGATATTTCAAAAAACGGTGGTAAAATGCCGCCGTAATGAACTCCTTTTTTGTGCACAAGTGCACAAATACTTTGTACGTGCTCTACAACATTGCAGTCATGTAGTGACAAATGAATGCAGTTTAGAAAATGTATTAAATACACAAAATGCACATTATAAATCCAATGTTTCTGGTCTTTGATGCTGATTGGTCAATACAGTGTTCCAGATTATTACACCATGTAGAAAGGGCTGCAATGTATAGAAACCAACAATTAAATTTAAATGTTACATGTCAGGAATAGATATTGTAGTGGAAAGATGGCCCAATGTTAAATAAAATGTCTTTTTAATGAAAAATCATCTTCTTTACATTTTATGAGAAACTGCTGCGTAGAAAGCAATAAGGCACTCAGGGCTTTATGTATTTTATTTATTTCTTTATTTATATAGTTAGCTATTGAAGTTATTTTCTTCATTCAGTTATTGTTATTTATTTACTTAATACTTCATTACTTAGTTTAGTTAGTTCAGTTATTTACAAGTTAGTTCAGTTATTTATTTACTTAGTTTAGTTAGTTCAGTTATTTACAAGTTAGTTCAGTTATTTATTTACTTAGTTTAGTTAGTTCAGTTATTTACAAGTTAGTTAGTTCAGTTATTTATTTAGTTTGGTTAGTTAGTTCAGTTATTTATTTACTTAGTTTAGTTAGTTCAGTTATTTAGTTATTTACAAGTTAGTTAGTTCAGTTATTTATTTAGTTTGGTTAGTTAGTTCAGTTATTTATTTACTTAGTTTAGTTAGTTCAGTTATTTATTTAGTTTGGTTGGTTAGTTCAGTTATTTATTTAGTTTGGTTGGTTAGTTCAGTTATTTATTTAGTTTGGTTGGTTAGTTCAGTTATTTATTTAGTTTGGCTTGTAAGTTTAGTTATTTATTTAGTTTGGTTAGTTAGTTCAGTTATTTATTTAGTTTGGTTAGTTAGTTCAGTTATTTATTTAGTTTGGCTTGTAAGTTTAGTTATTTATTTAGTTTGGTTAGTTAGTTCAGTTATTTACTTAGTTTGGTTAATTAGTTAGTTCAGTTATTTATTTAGTTTGGTTAATTAGTTAGTTCAGTTATTTATTTAGTTTGGATAGTTAGTTAGTTAGTTCAGTTATTTATTTAGTTTGGTTAATTAGTTAGTTCAGTTATTTACTTAGTTTGGTTAATTAGTTCAGTTATTTATTTAGTTTGGATAGTTAGTTAATTAGTTCAGTTATTTACTTAGTTTGGTTAATTAGTTAGTTCAGTTATTTACTTAGTTAGGTTAGTTAGTTCAGTTATTTATTTAATTTGGTTAGTTAGTTAGTTAGTTAGTTCAGTTATATATTTAATTTGGTTAGTTAGTTAGTTCAGTTATATATTTAGTTTGGTTAGTTAGTTAGTTCAGTTATTTATTTAGTTTGGTTAGTTAGTTCAGTTTTTTACTTAGTTTGGTTAGTTAGTTAGTTTAGTTATTTATTTAGTTTGGTTAGTTAGTTCAGTTATGTACTTAGTTTGGTTAGTTAGTTCATTTATTAATTTGGTTATTTAAATAGTTTGATTATTTTCTTACTTTAGATATTTACTTTACTTCAATAATTAACTTAATTACTTTGTTTAGTTAGTTCATTTGTTTACTTAGTTTGGTTATAAACTTAGTTATGCATTTATATAAAGTTTTACACCATTCATACTTTAATATATTTAAATGTAGTAAACTGTTTCCAAAAAGTTTCTTTCAAAGTTGTGAAAGTGTGATTATAGATATTCTGGATAAAGTTTTTAAAGGAAGGTTTTGTGTGTTTATTAGCATTATTATTTTGAAAGATCCCAGCAGACATTTGATTTCTCTTTCTCTTTCGCTTAGTGAGAATTTTCTGGACACTTGGCAGGAAATCCAGGGGACTTTCCAGAGGATTCAGACTCTAACCAGAAGGCAGAAAGATCACCTGAAGAGAATACACAAAGGAAACGAGACCGCTAATGGTAAAATAATTTTTTAGAACCTAATTTCTGAAAATTTCTGACTGATATTCTTTATTAAATTATAGCTGTTACACCACCTCACCCAAGTGTGTTTCTTTCCATTCTAATTAAATTAGGTAAAATAAAAACGGCGGAGTTACAATTACTTTAGAAATGTCACAACAAATTAGTAATTATATAGCTAGTAGTGTAATGCAGCATACTAGTAATTATACATTTCATTGTTTGTTCTTTCACGCAATTAAAAGCAGAAATACTTCACGCAAAGCCATGGTGTAAGGGCTTTTTGCTCCCATGACCTCTGACCTCTACACAGCATTAAAATAGACTGAGCAGATGAGCGTGTTCAATTATCACTTTGATAAATGTTGTTTTGAAGCAGCACACTGTTACACAATTACGTGTCCTCTGTGAAATCACTTGGAAAACAATACGCCAGTGAGATGTATTTTTGGACGTGGATGCAAGTTGAAAAGCATGCAGGAAGGACAGCGTGTTTTTGCCCCATGGAACTTCCATACGTATTAAAAGCAATTAGGATCGTTCGCTAAGGCAAGCATTACTAATAGTTGATACTATTGCTCATACACGTGGTTAGGGCTTCTGGAAAAACATCCTGTAAGTATATTATTATTTGTCATGTAATAAAAATGCCTTTAAGGACCAAATAGCTTCATCTTGGCAACCAATTCTGGTTTAAAAAATGCAAAGTCAACAAAGCATTATCTAAAGAAAATGTTGTATACCCTTTACAGACCTGCTAACGCAGCTTCAATACATAAACCAAAAACAAATGGCAATTAAAAAACAAATTACATTAATTAAATCCGGACGTTGAAACCAAATATATATTCCCTTTTAATAATCGCTGGGATCAAGGACAGGATACTCAAAACTAACACATAAAACTATCCAATGTGTCCATCTTGCCTAAATTCATTGTCAGTCAAACATATTTTACTGGACTGTAACATGTTTACCCTTTTAAGAAAAGTATTTTATTCTGTTGAATATTTTGAAGAGGTCTTCAACCAAGTAAATCCAAATAAAGGTTTTTAAGAAAAATTAACCTTAAACATCTCTAGATTTTTTTTTAACTTAGTTCAGTTATTTATTTAGTTTGGATAGTTAGTTAGTTCAGTTATTTATTTAGTTTGGATAGTTAGTTAGTTCAGTTATTTACTTAGTTTGGTTAATTAGTTAGTTCAGTTATTTACTTAGTTAGGTTAGTTAGTTCAGTTATTTATTTAATTTGGTTAGTTAGTTAGTTCAGTTATATATTTAGTTTGCTTAGTAAGTTCAGTTATTTATTTAGTTTGGATGGTTAGTTAGTTCAGTTATTTATTTAGTTTGGTTAGTTAGTTAATTCAGTTATATATTTAGTTTAGTTAGTTAGTTCAGTTATTTATTTAGTTTGCTTAGTAAGTTCAGTTATTTATTTAGTTTGGATGGTTAGTTAGTTCAGTTATTTATTTAGTTTGCTTAGTAAGTTCAGTTATTTATTTAGTTTGGATGGTTAGTTAGTTCAGTTATTTATTTAGTTTGGTTAGTTAGTTCAGTTATTTACTTAGTTTGGTTAGTTAGTTAGTTCAGTTATTTACTTAGTTTGGTTAGTTAGTTAGTTCAGTTATGTACTTAGTTTGGTTACTTAGTTAGTTCAGTTATTTACTTAGTTAGGTTAGTTAGTTCAGTTATTTATTTAATTTGGTTAGTTAGTTAGTTCAGTTATATATTTAGTTTGCTTAGTAAGTTCAGTTATTTATTTAGTTGTGTTAGTTAGTTAGTTCAGTTATTTATTTAGTTTGGATAGTTAGTTAGTTCAGTTATTTACTTAGTTAGGTTAGTTAGTTAGTTCAGTTATTTATTTAATTTGGTTAGTTAGTTAATTCAGTTATATATTTAGTTTGGTTAGTTAGTTAGTTCAGTTATGTACTTAGTTTGGTTAGTTAGTTTAGTTATTTATTTAGTTTGGTTAGTTAGTTCAGTTATGTACTTAGTTTGGTTAGTTAGTTCAGTTACTTATTTAGTTTGGTTAGTTAGTTCAGTTACTTATTTAGTTTGGTTAGTTAGTTCAGTTATGTACTTAGTTTGGTTAGTTAGTTCATTTATTAATTTGGTTATTTAAGTTGTTTGATTATTTTCTTACTTTACATATTTACTTTACTTCAGTAATAACTTAATTACTTTGTTTAGTTAGTTCATTTATTTACTTAGTTTGGTTATATACTTAGTTATGCATTTATATAAAGTTTTACACCTTTCAAAGTTCTTCCCGGGAAAGAAAATACCCTTTTAAAAAAAGTATTTTATTCTGTTGATTATTTTGAAGAGGTCTCCAACCAAGTAAATCCAAATAAAGGTTTTTAGGAAAAATTAACCTTAAACATCTCTAGATTTTTTTTAACTTAACCTCTCTCGCCCTGAATATATCTGTAGAAGCTGGCATGGCGTAAAAAAAAAAACCGAGAAAGAAAGAAAAATGCAAAATCCTTTTGGTCACATCGCAAACCAGAACAGTAAATATAACAGCAGATTTATTGGAGTCATTGTGGATCTGGATTATGGAAGTAATAATTTCAATCATTTGAGTGAACTACTAGATCCCTCTATCTAGTTAAAAATAATATATACTTTTATTTCAAGATTATAGCAGGAATAGTTCACTCAGAATTTAAATGTTATCATGATTTATTCATCCTAGTGTTGATAACCTTTGTATTTTTTTATTTAATGTCAAAGGAGATGTTATGCAGAATGTCTGAGCTGCTGTTTTCTATTCAATGAGAGTAGCTGGTGGTTTATAAATTCAAGCTCCGTCTGCATAGTCCGTAATAGATTTTGAATATATTGATATATTTTATGTATCCCTGAGTATGACTGTAGAAGACTTTGCACAGATCATATAATAAAATATCATACTGTTTTGATACTTTTATGGTGCTTTTTTTGTCCTTTTGCTGTATAAATAAGCACTTTTTAATGGAAAAGAGCAGCTCAGACATTCTGCATAACATCTTTTGTGTTTCACTGAAGGACGGAAATCAAAATCTCAAAATAGTCGTCATAAAATAATAATAATATAGGGATGCACAATATATCGACCACAATATCGGTATCGGCCGATATCTGTTCAATTTTAATGTTATCGTTATTGGTCGGATAATAAAATTTGGCTCTCAAAAATTATATAAAATTTTGGATTTAGATTTATCTGCCAATATATCGGTTATCGACTTTCAAATATAAAGAATTATCGGTTATCGGTATCGGTTAAATTTTCATATTGGTGCATCCCAATAATAATAATAATAATATACTTTTTATCACAACGATCTCAGACTTGCTGCCTTTTTAATAAACATCTCCATCGTTTATGAGGAGGTTGAAGTCAGTAACTGAATCTGAGCCACGCTGTGATGATTATGATTTCATAACAATACATAACTAGCCTTCTCAGTGTGATCGCAGACTTTGATCAGGACATATTGGAGGTGAATTTCAAGCTCTATAGTTGATTTTAATTGCTCTTGCAGCGGCAGCGACTGACACAGTTGATATGGTAGAGCAATTCTCACTGCATTGTTTGGTGCTAAAATTGACAGAGTTCCTCATTAATAGTCAGCGTTGCATGATGTGCATATCACTGCTGTGCTTTCTTTGCATTTGCATACTAATGTCCTCATATCTATATGAGCCAGAGAGACGGATAAGAGAAAAATGCTTGATTCAGAGCTGTTCCTTGATGCTAAAGCACAATCAGTTTTCTGTATCTTCGATCTGGTTCTAATTGCAGGGAAAGTTTGAGACTTTTCTCCATCATTTACATGAGGCCTGTCCGTTTCCATTTGTGTTCCTCTTAATTCTTGATTTATATATACATCATATATATCGATTTATATATTAACAAATACTTCTATGCAAAGTGACTTACTGTTATGGCTTGTTATGGTCAAAAAGTGAGCTTAAAGCAGTCACTTTTAATTGTAACCAAGTTTTTTTGCACCACAGACTTGTTTTTGATGCTAGAAATACTCAACACATTTAGACTCTTTCAAAGATTTGATGCCACTTTCCTGGAAAACTTTGACAACTGCAACAATAACTTCTTCCTCCTAGAATATTTACATATACGGATTTAGCAAACGCTTTTATCCAGAGCAACTTAAAAAAAGGCACCTGTCACAGTAGAAATTATGATGTGTAAATGTAGTAAACAGCAGTGTTACATTGTACACCATGCTTTTTTATTTCAAACGATTATCATTTGTTAATATTAATGCATTAGCAAACATGAACTAACAATGAGCAATGTATTTTTACTGTGTTTTTTGTTCATGTTTGTTAAAGAGGACCTATTATGCCCTTTTTGAGTTTGTTTTTGGGCTCTACTAGAATGTTTCCATGCTTGAATGTTCAAGCACATTATTTTTCACATATTTATTCAGCTCCTCTCTTCTCAGTTTGTCAGTAACGCTCTGTTTAGTTCCTGTCTCTACGAAGCCCCTCCTTCTGAAAAGCACAGTGTGCTCTGATTGGTCTGCTGGACCAGTGTGTTGTGATTGGTCAATCGCTTCGAGTGTGTTTGAGAAATGTCCCGTCCCTTACCATAATTGCAATTAGTTACTTTAGGGAGTTACCCAATTTTGTAATTCATTACTTTACTATGAGTAGCTTTCACCAACACTGCACACTACTAACTAACTCGACCAGGCCCCGCCCCTTTATTCTGCATATGCCTTTGGCAGGAATTATTTAAATGGGGAATATTGTGATGTGTTTGTTCCCAGAAGAAAACTCAAGACTACAATAACTGATATAGAGAATAACTCCCGCTTGAGGTACTTTGGAACTTTGCGAAGCTTCTTCATGCTCAAACATTGTTGAACATGTAAAAAAGCATAATAGACCCCTTTAATAAAGATACAATTGTATGTAGTTTGTTCATGTTAATTCAAAGTGCATTTAACTGATGTTAACAGATTTTAAAGTGTGTATGTTGAAGTTAACATTAACTGAGATTAATAAATACTATAGAGGTATTGTTATTTGTTCACCTTAACTAATGTAGTTAAAGCTGCAATATGAAAGATTGTTTCAGTAAAATATCCCAAAGCCACTGCTTTATAACCAGTGTTATATATTTTGTTCAGTTGAGTACTTATAATATGCCAAATGTTTCCAACTATTTGTGAATCGTGAGAAAATCGCTATTTTATCAAGGATCCGGGACGTGTGAGTGAGTCGCCTGTCAATGGCGTCATATCCGCGTTACCCTTGGTTTCCGGTTTTATTTTGTAGAAACCATGGAAATACAAAAGATGCTTTAGTATATTACATGTTTTATTAGACAAGAGAACATCTAGAGATACATTTATAGACAGAAAACTAACCATTGTCATATAGCTCAACACGTTTAGTTTTATTGTTTAAATCTAATTTTTTTGCGAGTACCATGTTTTACCACGCCTCAGAGAAAAACACTCTTTTGTCAAGTATCTAACATAGAATAATCAGATGCAGCTTTATTTTTAGTAACAGTAATAGAGAATTTTCTCCATCATACAATATGTTTTAAAATTAATTACATGCCATTTATATTTTTACATGCATTCAGCATTTAATATGATATTGTAATATGGATTTCTCTTACTGCAGTGAACGAGTGTCTCACAGCAGCCGCGAGCGAACGCTCAGAGTAACGTTATAACATCACTAAACTCACTCAAATGAATCTAATATGATAAACAGAGCTGCGTTTCCTCAGACTCGTGACCGGAAAAGCGGAAGCGGCGCCGGCGACTGTGTCATAATAAAAGTCCCGCTGCTCTCGAGGCGTGTGTCGTTCGTCTCTCATTATCAATCGCTCCAGCGTCTCGTTCAGCTCCACAACACTCGCTCCTGCTCCGCTTCACACTACAGTAACGTTAATAATCATGAACATGAACGTGATTTCTGCTCGAATCTCATCCCGATTCTTTTCCACCGGCTGTGAGGTGAAGACCACACGTCCCAAGATTCCTCGCTCAAACTCGGCGTCATCAAGCTACGCCTTTGTTTTGAATAGGCGACCTCTAGTGGACGAAAAACTACATATTGCACCTTTAACTAATGTTAAAAATATGTTACCATTTTCATGATACGAGTGGACAAACACATAAATGTTTTGTTGATTTTCCTATCTGACTCCAGTGCAGTTTTCCATGCCCATCCAGTGCACCGACGACACGGCGGAACAAGCCGAGGTGCCTTTTTCCTCAGCGCTGAGGCCAGAGGTCAACGAACCTTCGACTTCCGCATCCCTCGCATCACGTGGCGCCGTTCCAGACAACGCCATTATTGATTCCCTAAGAGGCCTGAGTGTAAAGTTTCCCCCAAACACAGACGACGAGTATGACTTTCTCAACAGTGCACCAGATAAACGGATGGACCTGCCTCTGCAAATGCTAGCCCTGGGAGTTCAAATGCACACAATGAGGGAGGAGTCTTATTCGTCATACTCCGCCCCCTCTTCGTCAGCTCACACATCTGCATCTTCTGGAACGCACGAAAATGTACGAGGACCCCAGCAGGTAAGATGGACATTCACACAAAGGATGCCTTGAAAGTTTGCTAGTACCTGTATTAAAGGGTTAGTTCACTCAAAAATGAAAATTCAGTCATTGATTCCTCTCTCTCATGTCGTTCTACACCCGTAAGACCTTCGTTCATCTTCAGAACACAAATGAAGATATTTTTGAGGAATATTTAAAACAGGTCATGTGACTACAGTGGTTCAACCTTAATACTATAAAGTGACGAGAATACTTTTTGTGCGCCAAAAAAACAAAACAACAATCAACAATATCTAGTGATGGACGATTTCAAAACACTGATTCATGAAGCTTTACGAATCTTTTGTTTCGAATCAGTGATTCGGAGCACCAAACTCACGTGATTTCAGTAAACGAGGCTTCGTTTACGAACCACTGATTCAAAACAAAAGATTCGTAAAGCTTCATGAATCAGTGTTTTGAAATCGTCCATCACTAGATATTGTTGAAAAGTCATTATTTTGTGGTTTTGGTGCACAAAAGGTTGCTTTATAATATTAATGTTGAACCACTGTAGTCACATGACCTGTTTTAAATATGTTTTAGTATCTTTCTGGACATTGAAAGTGTTCATTATCTTGCTGTCAATAGAGACTCACTGAACCATCGGATTTCATCAAAAATATCTTCATTTGTGTTCTGAAGATGAGCGAAGGTCTTACGGGTGTAGAACGACAGTAGGGTGAGGAATAAATAACATTATTTTCATTTTTGGATGAACTAACTCTTAACTGGAACATTTCATGGTTAAGGTTGAATTATAAGAGCAATAATCTAAAGGCGCGTACCAATTCGCACATTTAAGCGCTATTCTATGATGTCGTGTAGTATAAATAGTGTGAGTGGTGTGATCACCCTGAAAATATACTAGAAATAATAGAAAAAGTACTTTGAATACCTGAATGATGCACTTAATTAATTGAGAGAACGAAGTGTGGAATGTCGGACACTTCATGCTCTCGACTGTCGCAGCTTTAATTATGTAGCGGAGGAGGAGGGGCTGTCGGACTCTATTGTTGAACGACAAAATAACAGTATAAAATGCATACACAACACGGTGGAGTGTATAGTGCGACATTCGGGACACAACTTAATGATGTGAGTGACATACAACCTGTCTGCTTAAGAAAACATTTATAACAGCAGTCATTTTTTTAAAGATTATTCACAACTCAGTCCTGTTAAATGCATCTGAACATTGCATTGGATTTGGCTAATGTCATTCAAAAAAAGATTTTTAAGGCATTATTAAAGTATTCCGTGAGCTGCCTTCATGTCTAACAGTCTACATGGGCAGCAACTTAGAAGTCACTCATTCAGAATGCTCTTTATGGGAAGCTAATCCATGTTTAGCGTTTATGTGAAGTGCACAGGAAACAACTGCTTACAATAAAGTTTGAGGTCGGCGTTCTAATCTGAGAATTTGATTCATTTGCATAGAAACACACAGCACTCTGAAACTCCGAGCTTGTCCATTTTTATTTAGAATAAATTTAATTCGATAGGTATTCTTTTAATTGCCTTTTTCTTGACTTAGAAGCCTTGAAAAGGTTTGTGCTGTTTGTGCTGCAGAATCGGACGCTGCAGTCGGCACTGGACAGGTGACATCTTCCCTCAAAACTGAGTGCGGGCAATGAAAGGATTCATGCAACAGGAAGTGGTGTAAATCTGAAAGTTTACTCGGAAAATTCTTTGGTCATTGGTTTTTAGGAAAATTTCCAGCGTTCCATTTCGTTCTGCAAAAAAAAAAAACTATTTGTTTTCAGTTTTTGTTCCTTGAATCATTTTTAATCTCTGCATAGAAAATAGTGTAATATGTCGCCAACTACTCTAGCTACTTTTGTGGACAGCATTCATGTCAGTACTGTGTCTGTGATGCCTTAAAATCCTGCCTATGTAGTCAGCTCCCTAAGTATTAACATAAAGCATAATGTCTTTGCTTAACCGTCTAAATCAAAGCTAAACACTTTTTCTTAAGTCTGACATAAAAAAAATAAAATAATGCAAACATGAGTTTTTTTTTTTAAATTATTCTTTTAGATACATTAATATTACAATAATAGTTATTGCTGCACTTAATCTAAATGTAAAGCATCTTAAATGAGGCATTAAAATGCTGCTTACGTATATAAGCAAAGACTGAGGTACAGGTGAGCAGCATCATTATGATGCCTGGAACCTAATTTTCAGCAATGCATGTATTCTTTGTTGAGAAGGCAATCCCATAATGCACTGTGATGAGCATTGTTTATGCATTTCTTTCAGAACCTGAAGTGTTGATAAAAATGACTTTAATCTGTTTCATGCAGTATTTTTTGTGTTACTCAGGGGTGATTCTAGGATCAGCCCCCAATGATTAAAAAATATTTTAATATATTGTTTATATAGGCAAGTACAATACGGTAGGCTGTACGCTACCTATCAAGTCAATCCTTGAATTAATTTCTAATCATTTTAAATAACCAGCTAATATTCATTAAGAATATAGACAAACTTCATGTTACTGTAATTGTCAAATTGATTTTTTTAAAATATTTTTTCAATGCATGTAATGTTTTAAACACTTGTTTTTT
>CM076081.1:35079442-35141942 GCA_038088235.1 Zacco platypus | reverse complement strand
CTTGTTTAGCAACTTAAAGTCAATTCTGAAAACACAAAGGAAATTCCCTCGGGAGCCCAGGATGACCCATCCGGGTCAACCTACAAACGGATGTCATGACTGGACAGCTCTATTAACGGCTACTTGCCTAAAAAAATAAGTTCATTTACGTGAAATATCAGTTGATTTGAGTTGATTATGTTCAAACTGTTGCTTAAGGCAGTGATTATCAACCAATGGGCCTAAAATTATTTAAATCGAGATATATTCAAATAATCAGAATGCAGAAAAAAGAGAATGTGTAAACTAACAGTTAGGGGTGTAACAATGTATCGCAATACGAAAATGCCAAAATGTATCATGGAAAGTTCCAATCTTTTTTTTTTAGTGTATAATAGTTTTAGTGTCAGTACTACATTAAACCACTATATATAATGTTGATTGTTATGCATAATAATGCAATGTGGGTCTATATATAATATATATGTATATATATATGTAATATATATTATATATAGATAGATAGATAGATAGATAGATAGATAGATAGATATGGGTCTCTATATATAATATATGTGGGTGCTGATAATGCCAAATGTCTTGTCACCAGTAAAAAGTGGCCAATATTATTTTAAATATATCTAGTCAGTGACAGTATATTAGTCTAAAATAATTCTGTATTTTCAGCTTTAGAATCATGAATATTTTTATTATGATGTCACCATTGGGTTACCAAGCCTATTCATTTCCACCCCCAATATAATGCCAAATTTAGTATTTTAATCAACATTTTTTTTTTCGGTTAACCTTTTACTTGAGTATCGAGACCATATCCTTGACATATTTTTACTCTCATTTTGACACAGCGTTCTATTTGAATGCCAAATCTATTGAGCCTTCGCAAAGACCCGCCCCCTTTAGTTACTGTTGCTATGCCCGCTCTCACGCCACACATCATGTTCTCACGCAGTGAAAAATACATCGCGGAGGAAAGAGACACTAGAAACGTATGAAACAGTTTCATATTTAAAATATTGTAATTTTTTAAAGAAGTTTAATCAATAAATAGCGTCTAGTGTGTGTTTAATGTGTGGTGACAGATCGCTGTAGCTCCTCGTGAACCGATCATCTCTTCACACTAGTTCATTTATAGCATCAAATAAACATGAATGAACATCAGAAGGAATGTTGTTTCTCCCCTGACTGCTTTGTCGGACAAAATGGCGGATTCGGGTTATGATTGGTCAGGTCGCCTGTCAATCAAACTCCCAGCAAAGAATTGGCGTTCTATTAGAATGAAGATGAGCTAACAGAAGGCAAAATAAAATCGTTACTGTTGGCGTACAGCGATATAGGGTGAATTTGGAATAGCATGCTTATATTACTGTTTTTCCATATCTTTATATTGCAAAAAAAAAGGTGCTCATCCGTATTCGGTCATAGTTAACTTTTTGTACGATTTACTGGCCAATCAGCATTCAGCACTGAAACTTCTTCTTTTCACCCATTTTTCCTCGTGTTTTAATGAAGCATGATTTCGCAATGTCTCGCGCGACACATTGTTGTTTTCCTCCAGCAAAAACAGCACAACAACTGAGGCACACGACATGCTTTTGCTCTATTTGCAATGCTGAATATTGCATGTCGAAAGCACACAATGTGTTGCGCATAATACACGACCCAACTTGGATAAACACGGCGTTCATATTCTCATCTCTCACATCAAAGCATGAATTTATTCTAAAAGGCAGCAAATATGATCTCTCTCTCTCTCTCTCTCTCTCTCTCTCTCTCTCTCTCTCTCTCTCTCTCTCTCTCTCTCTCTCTCTCTCTCTCTCTCTCTCTCTCTCTCTCTCTCTCTCTCTCTCTCTCTCTCTCTCTCTCTCTCTCTCTCTCTGGAGTCGTGGACAGATGCTTGTACATAATTACGTTGTCAGTGCTCGTTATTTGGAAGAGGAAAGCTGTACTGACAGTTTCTGGGTCCATGTGTTTTTTTTTTTTTTGTCTTTTTTTTTTGTCCTTTGCTGTTGACTCAATTTTGACAGCACAGTGCTGAAAGTGTAAGACAGAAATATCATTGATTAGCTATTAAAAAGGTCCTCGATAAAGCAGGCCTTCCATTCATCTGCGCACTTTCTTGCAATACGCATTCGGATTAAAGTCTCCCCCAAAAAAAGAGGAGGAGGAGGAAGACGAGGGTTATAGATTGAGAAGGAGAAGCAGCAGGCTGATTACGAGGTGTCAAAATTGCCAGGAGCAAAAAGGTGAAAGCAATCAGGGGTGAGAAGAGTGCAGCATTCGTGAGGGGCAACTAATTATCCAATTCATTTGTGGAGAGCAGCATTTGAGGCTGAACGCTGACAGATTGGTGCGGAGGAGAGGGGAGGTGTTAGAACAATGGAACCCGGCTCACCCTCATTATTGCCGCATGCTAATCAGACGCTCCGCGCTGCCGCTGCCGCCGCACAGTTCAGCGAAAAACAGCGAGTCACCAGCTTCATTCCGAGAGAGAGAGAGAGAAGGAGAGGGAGAGAGAGAGAGAGAGAAGGAGAGAGAGGGAGAGAGAGAGGGAGAAGGAGAGGGAGAAAGAGAGAGAGAGAGATTCATTGCTTGAATAGGCTACTCATTTAAATTAGGCACTTATTTTAAGAATCTGTCTATTCACAGGAAAAAAATAATTGCTGGTTTACCTTAAAAAAAAAAAAAAAAAAAAAAGTAAGTTACCTGGTTGCCTTAAAATTGAGTTCATCGAAATTAAAAATTTGAGTTAATACAATGAAGGCGATTGGGTTCATCAGCAGAAACTCAAACCACATTTTGATAAATGTGATAAATCATTTTTTTGTTAATCTATACTACATAATGACAGCCTATCTTATTTCATATAATCGCCTAATATATAATACAGGCTACATTTTTAATATAGCCTATATATATTGTATTATATTAGATTGGCTAGTTATATAAGATATACAGTATTATACCTATAGATTCTATACTGTATATCTTATATAATTACCTAATCTAATTGCCATATATATAGGCCCATATATATATATATATATATATATATATTAGATTGTCTAGTTATATAGATATACAGTATAACACACATACACACACAGAAGAAAAATGATGTAGGCTACATTATATTATTAGATTCTATTATATATATATATATATATATATATATATATATATACCCTAAATATTTACTATATATATAAATATATAAATAAATATAGATATATATTTTTATATATTAAAAATATAGCCTATATATTAATCTATTATATTAAATAAGATGGCTTGTCATTTTTATTATATGTATAATTAATTCATTTTTAAAAAAGAAATATATATATATATATGTATATAACCTCTATCTATAATTTTATCTGCTCTTATAACACTTTATACAATTGATTTTAGTTAAATATATCCAAGCTATATTATTAATATAAACTGAAGTCACGTTGGAAGAGCTTTCTAATTGAATTAATTTCGACGATACTCGCTGTCAAGCACAGAAATGGGGACACAGATAATGACATTAAATTAGCATCATTTGAAACATCTGTTGCTGTTTCATTTGTGTCTAATCTTTCCTCAATTAATGTTTCCTCGTGTCCTGTAACAGCAGAACAGCTTCCTGTGGATTTCCCGCGAGATATGGAATATAATAAAAATATAATTATTATCAATGTTGCTTTTACTCGTTGCTTTCACTTAATTTTTTCTCAAAATGAATCTTGCTTCAAATTATTTTTCTTTTCTTTCTTTAATTTTTCATGAGGAAAAAACATCTCTTTAAACTACTGAAATATTAATCGCAAACCAGATTATAAACTCGTTTCGTTTAATAAACTAACTGGACGACTTTAATTCATAATCGAAGTCATTATGACATCACAGAGAGGATTCGCTAAATTGATCGAAATCGTTCGATTATTGGCTGTGACGTGATTAATAAACCCATAAAAATAGATTTCGTTTATATATATATATATATATATATAGATAGATATAGATATAGATATATATTTCGTTATTTATTTTTTCTTTTAATTTTCCTCGACAACCATTGCAGCAAAAAAAACCACAACAAATAAATAAACATAATAATGATAATATTTAGTAAATAAATCAACAATAATAATAAAAAATACACATTTCCCTATTAATAAAAATAAAGCTTTTTGTAATTTCTCTTTGTACAGCCAAACAACCACAAGCTGAGCTGCCAGACTATTGCCAGATCACAGTCTGGGAGAGGAGAGGGGGAAAAGATGGAGGAATTAATATGTAGTGTTAATTAACAGGAAGTCAGAGACACAAAGTTTGATCGGAGGAAGTATATTCCCACAGTATTGTGTGCAGTGTTTATCACGGCTGTCGGCTTTTTGTTGCAAACACCTGAGATCTGAGGACACGATCATGATGTCAAATCGGGTTTGTTGTGAAATCCGGGGTCAGGTTCGACTGTCACGTGTCTTTTTTGCCCCGCTGTAATGATTATTGTTCGAATATCTCAGCTATGTTCCCAGAATTTATTCGCGCACCTGTGAGAAATTCGTAAACCTCAGCAGGTGTTTTGGGTCATTTGGCCGATATTTCTATCCTCCCGATGGCTCGATGGCCATCTCTCCATATCAAAGTCGAGCAGACAATCAACAACTTCCTACAGAAACACATGTGAATTCATGGGATGCAGACCAAATGTAAGGGCAGGAGAGGATCGGGCCACCCCGCGGTTTACATGTTACCCAACAAGCAACGCGACGGTCCCTCTCGGTTCAGGATGCGACGCGATTCCTCCTCATGTCAGGCGAAATGTGTTGAAGCGAAAGGCTGCCTTGCGCAGGTCTCAGAGCAGTCCTGTCTGCTGTGTGTGTTTGTTTCGATGCCGGTTCGCGAGCCCCCCGATTCTGGAGCACGGATTTGGCAGTCACAGCAAGTGATGACAGAGGCATTGGTGAGATCGCACCCGGAACCCCAGAGGACGCCACCGTTTCTGAGGAAGCAGTCGAGAGGAAGGCCTTTCAGACCGTTTTGTTCAGAGCCGCGCGTTTTCGGTGGCTCTGCGCGCTCTCCAAAATGAATGTTCCAAAAGCGCGTTACGCAGCGACTAGTTCCAACTGTTCCAATTTAAAAAAAAATCTCTTTAATGTGGAACGTTCCCATTAAAATAGAATGACACCCTTTTTTTTAAAAATGTGTTTTGGTAATGCGAACTTTAAGAAACTATAATTACATAAATGTTGAGCTTTTGAACGTTCCGAAACTGTTGCTTTTTGGATGTTTTATGAAGGTTCTGAAAATATGAATACGTTCCAAAAAACGCGGGGTTAAAAACAACCCAAGTTGGGTTGAAAATGTTTGCGCTCCCTGTTTTATTTAACTCAACTATTGTTTACAAATGACTGTATTGCTTGCTTAAAATGAACCCAAAATATGTTGTAAATTAACATGTATTAATATGTTTAATAAATGAACATTCATTAAAAAATTTAATGAATAATACACTCTAAAAAAATGCTGGGTTAAATTCAACCCAAGTTGGGTTGAAAATGGACAAGTCCAGCGATTGGGTTGTTTTGACCCAGCGGTTGGGTTAAATGTTTGCCCACCGTGCTGGGTAGTTTTATTTTAAACAACTATTGATTAAAAATGACTGGCTTAAAATGAACCCAAAATATGTTGGAAATTAACATGTATTAATATGTTTCATAAATGAACATTAAAGTTTAATGAATAATAAACTAAAAAAAATGGTGTTGGGTTGAAAATTGTCAAACCCAGCGGTTGGGTTAAATGTTTGCGCACTCTGTTTTATTTAACTCAACTGTTTAAAATGAACCCAGGTTGGAAATCAAAAATCACACAATTACTAGAGCCAACAATAATAATCAAAATGTAATAAATGTGCATCGTTTAATTATTATTCACTAAAACGTATTAACAAAATATTAATTCACGGCGTTCTTTGGATTCATTTTAAGCAAGCAATTTTTAAACATTAGTCGAGCTAAATAAAACCACCCAGGTTAGGCAATTTTCTGCGTTTTCATTTTGGCTAAAATTGAGAACTTTATTAAGATCCTGAACGCATGTTCTGTCGGTAACGTATTCTCATAACATTCCCTTGGTGCCAACCACGTTTATTTTTAGGGTTCGACTCTCAGAAGGCCCTGATCATATGCGTTGCGAGGCATCAATCCATCCATCCTTCTAAAAAAAAAAATATTTTTTTTCATGCAAATTTATTCATAACACCGTTGCAAGCTGCGACTGCGACTCCGCTGACCTTTCCGAAGCAATAACGATTCATGTTGCATTCGTATATATGGCTTTTAGCTGGTTAAAAAAACGAGGAAGGGAGAGATGCACTGCGCCGCAAGGGTTAAGGCAGCATGAGAGAATCCATTCTCGGCTTAATGACCTACCCTAGCTGGGCGAGGACGGCAGGGAACGCGCTCTTGACTTGTACCGAATTTGCCAATTAACACCTCGGATAACAGGCAGCCTCGGAACATCAGGCGCGTTGGGAGGAGAGGCTCACATGCACTTTGTTTTTCATTCTTGGCCTGCTTCCTATGGCTGGCATGCGCGCGTTTCAGCATCTTCACTCATTCATTGCGCGCTGAACACAAAGCGACTCCAGAAACGTGTTCGTTTTGTCCCTTACAGCTGGAGAGAGATTTGGCTCCGGCTGCATAGTCATATCTAAGATATTCTTCGACTTCTTCTCTTCGTTTCCCCTCCCTTCGTATATTACTGATATCGTTTGCTATTTTCACACCAGCCCATATGGCCGCTTTGCAGCCTCAATTAGATCCACAACTCTGGTTTCCAAGACACTCACTCTCTCTCTCATGGCTGGCTCACTCTCCCTCTTCCTCTCTTTTGTTGCTCCTATTGAACAAATGAAGACTAACAGACTGATATCGTCTTGATCACAAAGTTAATTATTCAAAAATCTAGATCTTGACTCTGGTCTCCTTGGTTGAAGCACCCACTCCTCTCCAGCCTATTATTTTCTCACATGTTTATCAGACGCCTAAACAACACCTTGGGCGGGTGTGAATTTTCAAGCCCCCAGTGAAATTCTCACCGGGCTCCGTCACTGTTTTTCCTCCGAGTCCATTTACAGGTAGGAGAGAGAGAGAAACACCGCTGCCAGGTCCTAATGACTGGAAGCCCGTCTCTGAAACACCTTTCGGCCCGCGGACGTCCCGCGCATCAAGTGGTGAAATTGAATACGCGCGCCGTTTCACGATTCATTAGCAGCTATTCTAAGGGAACGCGATCATCAAAGGAAAGATACATAATTGATAGAGGTTCACACCGCAGCCAAAGGTGCTGCGATGTGTCTAACAAATGCGTGCCTGGTACATCTAGGAGGATAACACGAGCTGCGTTCGGATGAGGAGCGCGGGTAACACTTCCTTTGAACGGCCGCGCGTTCCGCTCACCTCCGAGGTTGCGAGATCGTAACTCGCCTCGTCTTCAAGACGAGCTGGGAGAATGTGATCCGTGCTATGGAGGTCCACACACCCGCATTCATTTATTTATGCAGTGTGAAGAAACCATCTGGCCGTGGAGGAATTGAAAGTGGATGTAATCTGGCAGGCGGCGGAGTGTATGACTGACACCTCATGCGGTATTAGTGGGAGGACAAAATCATTAATGCTCCGTCGGAACCGGCACAGGCCATTAAATGACTGACTAGTAAAAAACCTTCGATTCCTTGAAAGTCTCCCAAACAATGATGATTCACTTACATTCGCGAAATAGTAGGCCAGGTCAAATTTACTCTCAGTGAGTCATAAGTTGTGTGTTTTTATTTGGACATTGAATTTTATTTGAGTTCCCGAAGCTGTTTTTTTTTTTGCCCCATCATTTTCCACAGGGTTTGAGTTCAAAGAACATTGTGGAAGATTCGTGACGTCAACCGCCACACATCATGTTCTCACGAAGTGAGAAATACATCGCGGAGCAAACAGTTTTATATTTCAGATATTGTAATTTTTGAAAAGAAGTTTAACCATAGTGTGTCTTTAATATGTCCTGACAGATCATCTCTTCATACTAGTTCATTTATAGCATCAAATAAACATGAATGAACATCAGAATGTTGTTTCAAGCGCTGAAAGGCAAAATTTTTCTAGTTCAAGCTCTCCAAAGTTAATCTACTAACTCCCCTGACTGCTTTGTCAGACCAAATGGCGGATTCAGGGTTATGATTGGTTAGATCGCCTGTCAATCAAACTCAATTGTGCACAAACTCTCCAGATTAGACTGAAATTGACAGGAATCTTTTGATTTCGCTGTAGGTTTTTCAGCCATTTAGGAATACTAGTATCTGGTGAGTCACATGTGCTGATGTATTCACCTGTATGATGCAGAATATTCAGAAATGGTTCATTTTTGCAGCTTCGTTTCAGCAAATGCTCTTTTTCAGTGGGGTGGAAGTACAGTTTGTTTCATCGTACAATTTTTGATATGCATCATGATATGAGCACTTCCTATTGTTTTCTTAGGGGATCAGGACTTCTCATCAGGCCCTGATCACCCTGAAGGCCCTGATCAGGCCTTCTCAGAACTAGATTCAGATGAAGTTACTCATCTGGTTGTAAGTGCTTGCGGTGAACACCCTAAATGTGCTGCGCGAAAACAAACGAATGAAAAGCGAATAGTTTGGTTATGTTGGTGTCACTCAAAAAAGCCTGTTTTATATAATACAGCCTCAAGTGCTTTTATATATCAATTACTACAAAATAAAAAAAAACATTAAAGACACAAATTGTCTTTTGCATTTTATTTTATCAAGCAAATTAAATGCTAGAACGTTTATACGGGTGATGCGCTAAATCATATTTGAAAGAAACATTGTTTATTTGTGCAAATTGTAAAACAGTTTGAGCAACGGACTGAATTCATTTGACTTTTCCTTTTCCTAAGGTCTTTTAATTTAGTGCAAAACAAATTTGTTGCCTACTCTGCTCACACACTCCTCCGTCTGGGGATGCGCTAGTGCAATTCTCCGCTGGCTTTTCTGTGACAACAACCTGCAAAGTGCTCCCACAACCCTAATCTGCACGTCAGGGACCCCACACCTCCTGAGCACCGACGGCTTCTCTTGTTTTCCTGCGAGTCCCGCTTATGTTCTTTTGTCTTTGCGTCCCGCAGGTCACGTCAAATGCATCGCACAATCGTTTGATGTGTTCACAATAGAGCGAATGCGTGTGCAAGAGGACGGAAGTGTGGTGATGAAGCAACTCCACATGCCAAGTTTGGATTTAAAGCTGAGAAACAGGTGTGAGAAGTAATGAGAAGTTCTCTTTCGAAGTTCTTTTTAAGGACGTTTAATTTCTGCAAACTTAAATTCGCACTTTTTAAGCACAGAGCTGGCAGTGCCAAGCTTGTGGGTTTCATTTCCAGGGAACAAAAGCACTATTAAAATATATCTTATATATAAAATATTCCGGGTAGTCGTGGCCTAATGGTGAGGGAGTCGGGCTTGTAACCTGAAGGTTGCTGGTTCGATTCCCACGCCGGCAGGAATTGAAGGTGGGGATTCTCCACCTTCGATACCATGACTAAAGTGCCCTTGAGCAAGGCATGAAACCCCAATTTGATCCCCTTGTAAGTCGCTTTGGATAAAAGCGTCTGCCAAATGAATAAATGTAAATGTACCTTAAAGGGCACCCAAAAATGAAAAATGTGTCATAATGTACTCAACCTCATGTCGTTCCAAACCCGCAAGACCTTCGTTCATCTTCGGAACACAAACGAAGGTATTTTTAATGAAATCTGAGAGAAGTCTCTACCACTTTGATGCTTCAAAAAGCTCATAAAGAGATCGTAAAACTAATCAATACGAATTGAGTCCAAATAAATTTAGTCCACAATCACTTTATATGATGAATAGATTCAATTTAGGCTTTTATTCACATATAAAAATTGATCAGCGAACATAAATAGAAGCTCAAACGTACTTCCTTGACACGCAAGAACGAACCTCACAATAACACGAGAATGAACCTCAAACTGACAAAGTCACGTGAACTTTTGAAATTTCGAAACACTTCTGACGTAACGAAGCCTCGTTTACTGAAATCACGTGACTGTGGTGCTCCGAACCACTGATTCGAAACAAAAGATTCGTAAAGCTTCATGAATCAGTGTTTTGAAATCAGCCATCACTAGATATTGTTGAAAGATGAACGAAGGTAATTAATGACAGAATGTTCCTTTTTGTGTGAACTAACCCTTTAAGTGAAGGCTTATTATTTAAGCGCCTCTATAAGCTGTAGTCTTTCACTGTCCAGATTCATGTTTTCCAGTCATATGTAATGACTTCCTGGTAAAGTGCAGAATGTCCAATTTTGAGACGAGATATTATGCTGCCTTCTATTCCCAAAGCTGCTCCTCTCACTCCCAACTTTTCCGTTAACACTTTCTCCGATAAGTGGATGCGATGAGACCCGTTTTCCCGTTCGTTCACGTGACTTTCAACATCAATGCTGTGTCATTACTGTAATTACCGTGATTTCGAGATGACGACACGTGATGTTTTTATGATAACACTATCAACGCCTAAATGAATCTGCAGCAGTCAGGTGGTACAGTCGTCATGAGGAACAAGTAGGAGCTCTCAGAAAATTCTCCGCTTACAAGTTGAAATTACGAGCTCTATACAAGAACATGAACGCTCTTTACAAGTCCAAATTTCGTAATTACGACATGCCCACTGAGGTAACTGGATGTAGAATTGCATTTTGAGTTTCAATGCAAGGAATTAAAAGGAACCTAAATTCAAAGAAATCCATTTTACTCTAATTTCCTTTAAAAGGGAGCAAATTCTTCAACTGACCCTTCGCAAACAGTTTGATTGACAGGCAATCTGACCAATCATAACCCTGAATCCGCCATTTTGTCCGTCAAAGCAGTCAGGGGAGTTAGTAGATTAACGTTGGTGAACTTGATAAATTGTGTGTACTCACGTCTTTCCGCGCTTGAAACAACATTCCTTCTGATGTTCATTCATGTTTATTTGATGCTACACAGTAAAAACCCCAGAGTTAAATCAACTCTGCTCAGACAACATTTGGTCCCTCTCTAAATAGTGTTAAAGTAACACTGAAGCAGAGTTAAATGAGATAATTAAGCAATTCATTAAGTGATGATTGAACATTAATGATGAACACCTGCTGTTAACAAGCAGAATCACTGAAGAAAAGAGAAACAACTGACCTCAGCCACAGTCTTAGATGAAATCAACTGAAGATAAAAGACATTCAACATGAGAATATGATGTGTGGCGTGAGAGTGGCCATAGCAACAGTAACTAATGGGGGCGGGTCTTTGCGAACGGTCAAGAATTTTACATGACCTTGAATGCAATGTCAATTCAATGCATTGTGTGCATGAACGCAAATCGTAATGCAATGCAAGTGTGCAGAGCAACAGTTTGAAGAGCATCTTCTGAGTCACATTTTCCATATAATGATAACACATCTGGTTTAACGGCATGGATATTAAGAGGAAACTCTTGCTGGCCTTCTGATCTAAGTCACTTAGGATAAAAGCATCTGCATAAATGTTAAATACAGTGTATGGTATATAACTATTCCACACTTTAACTTAATAATGGAACATGCATAGCGGCATTCAAGCGCAGCTGCCATAAAATAAAGTAAATAAGTAAAAATAAACGGAATAGAGTTGATCTTAAAATGTTTGCGCCTGCTTTATATTTTTAGGTTCGAATGATTGCAGATATCTGAACGGCACACAGACGCTGGACAGCTATCAAGCACGGCTTATGTTAGTGCCATCCAGAAATCTCAGCTCCTCGGCCATGATGGCAGAAAGAGAGAGAGAGAGAGAGATGTGTGCTGGCAGCCTCTTCCATCTGCATTACTAAATCATACACTGTCTCTCTGCAGGGACAAATAAAAACCTCAGTGCTGAATATTTCAGCAACGGCTTGGATTTCATCATGGTAGGCCTGACAATATTGATAGAGGAGCCAAAAAGATGCTAAACCTAAAGCCAATGACATGAGACTTGTTTAGTAGCCTCATGCAAGAGCGGTTTTTAATCATTAATTTATTTTTACTCTTGCGTGGAAGCGCTGAAGTGATATTTCTCAAAGCAATTCAGCCAAAATGGCTAAATTTTGGAGATTATGTCAGCGTTGGATATGGTTTTTGTGAACTTGATCTAAAAAGTCTAAGAGCAAAGTTTGAATTCCTCATTGAAAATGTAAATGATTGTGATTATCTACACTAAAAAAATGCTGGGTTAAAAACAACCCAAGTTGGGTTAAATTTTAAAGTTTTATTTAACTCAACTGTTGTTTAAAAATTACTGTATGTCTGGATTAAAATAAACCCAAAATATGTTGGAAATTAAAAATCAGACACATAATTACTGGAGGCAACAATAATAATCAAAAGGTGAACATTTATCAATAAGCAATTTAATAAATGATTATTAAACATATTAATAAATGTCAATTTCCAACCTATTTTGGGTTCATTTTAAGGAATTTTTAAACAGTAGTTGAGTTAAATAAAACTACCCAGCAGGTTGGGTCAAACATTTAACCCGGTAACTTGGGTTAATTTTAGTGTACTTCCTTGCATTTTTTTTTGTATGCTAAATTTTGATTGATCTCGACTTTTTAATCATGTGAAACAATTTTTTTTTTTTTACAGTTGTGATTTTTTAAGTTGGTAATTAATATGATATTTCTTATATGACAACATTTTTCCGATTCAATACAATTTTTTACCTATTTCAACTCAACTGAAGTTCAGTTGCTGCCTTAAATTTTTCAGTATAATAAACTTGGTAACTTGGTCATTTTAACTTACACTCGAGTTAAATCTTGTATACGTTTATAGAAAAAAAACTTTGCTTTAATTTACTTTGAAAATTGCTTAATTGATTTTAATGACTTAAAGTAATGTAAAAAGTATAAGCTGCCACGACTTACTGATCCTATAATTTTTCACACGTATTTTTTAAAATAAAAAAATACATATTTTCACACACTGAAAAAAACAATAAGTAGAATTGACTTTCTTTTGCCAGTTTTTGCATGCATATTTGTTGAGACCATTTTTTGGCAAGTTACTAAACCACAAAAGAAATGATAAATAGAGCCGGAAAACAGTGAAAAATCAACCTCATTAATTATTCAAAGTTGAGTAGTTTTACTTAATATTTACACTTTAATTTCTACTTTACTTAGTTTACTTTTTCACGCAAATTACATTTGTTTTTTCTGTAGTCTTTACTTCACCATTTTTATCATTGCAGTGTTGCACAAACATTTGTCCTTGTCTAAATGTTTTTTTTTTTTGTCGCATTCATCTTTAAACGTAAAGTGTTGCCAATAACATAAAATGTGCATCCATGAGAAAAGTGTCTGTATTTCTTTATAACTAATTTGTCATTCATTCTATGAATTCACATTTAATGTGAGAGACATACAGTTAATAATCGTAATTTAAGTTCTCCGTTTGAATTCAACATTCAGCACTGACATCTGCCAGAGTCGGAAAGTGTACGAGCTCTGGAGGTTATTGATCGATCCGCCTCTGAAGGCCCTGTCATGTCACCTCTGCGTTGTGGTGATAACTCGTTGTGGAGAGATTTGGCTCCTGTAAGATGAATGTTGTCTCTATATGTCACCTGTCTGCTGCCGCAGGTGGCCTCATGCTGAAATGCAAGTCTTTGAGGCTGTTTTCACACTTGGTTCGATTGCTCGGTCCGGCCCGGAGTTCGATTCCCGTTGGATTATTTGGGTCCATGCTACTTTTGCATCCTCACGAGAGCACATCCTTCACATTAGCGCTTTTGGTGCAGACCTGAAACCATTTTGAGTTTAGTTCTTTTAAATCCAAAACTCGTCATGTTTGAATATTTATTCTCTTTGTGAATATATAAGTGCACCATTTATTTCCTGCATGTTAGCATGCAATTGACAAGTAACTAAGCGCAAAGTCCCTATAAGGCAAGTCGTTTCACTCAGCGGCCATCTTTGAAACGCCTCTCACGCCGCTATTTCAGGCGTGCAAGTACAGCTCCTATCTCTTTGAATGGGGAAAGATTAACCCTTTTGCGCTGTTGGATTTCTGTGTACACTCGTTATGGAGCGGGTCAAATTGACCTTAATTGGATTCAATACAATTCCTCAAAAATCACACTATGAAAAACAACAAAGATTCAGGTACAAACTGTAAACTTTTAATATCAACATTTGTCAAACATTCCAAAAAATATATATCTGAAGATATGATTTAATGAATGTTTTTAACCATTTTTTAAAACTGTTTTGTTTTGACAAAATGTGAAAATAAACAGTAGATTTTTAAATACTATAAATAACTTTTTTTTTTTCTTAGAACATCATAACTGAACAATTAAATGTAGCTGTATAATGAGAATATGTACTTTTCCTAAGTTGGCTGTTTTGTAAACTCATTTCATAAAGTCAAGTTTCTTCTGACATGATGAGCTCACAGCAACTTCACACACATGCTGCTGCTTAAAACCTTTTTCTGTATTGAAATAAGTGTGGAAAACCTCATTTTTTAGCTTCATAAGATAGTAAAAAAATAAAATAACAAAATATAACCAAGAAATGTTATTATTTTGGGTCAGTACAGTTGCTTTAGAGCGTTAAAATATGCGGGTCAAATTGACCCGGTGAACATCACGAACGTAACAGTAATTTTGTTTGTATATGTCAAAAAACACCAGCATGTTGAAACTTTGCATGCGTGTTCACGATGATAAACGAGAAAAAGTCACAAAATATCAAGAAAAAAAACAGTATTTCCAACAACTAGAAAATCTAAACGGGTCAAATTGACCCGGAACATAACACAAGGGTTAAATTCTCCAAATTTGAAATGACCAATGAACTGTCTCATAATTTTTTATTTCTTTTGCTTCTTAAAAAGCTTATTTTTCAGACTGGAAAATATGTGTCCAGTTGACCCTTCTCTGAGAGTTTGATTGACAGGCGATCTGACCAATCATAACCCGCCATTATGCCATTATCAATAATCAATAATCAGCCATTTTGTCTGACAAAGCAGTCAGGGGAGTTAGTAGTAAACAACATTCCTTCTGATGTTCATTCATGTTTATTTGATGCTATAAATGAACTAGTATGAAGAGATGATCACTTCACGAGGAGCTACAGCGATCTGTCACCACACATTAAACACACACTAGACGCTATTTATTGATTAAACTTCTTTAAAAAATTACAATATTTTAAATATGAAACTGTTTCATATGTTGTCAGTGTCTCTTTGCTCCACAATGTATTTTTAACAGCGTGAGAACATGATGTGTGGCGTGAGAGCGTATGACTTGTCGGACATAGCAACAGTAACCAAAGGGGGCGGGTCTTTGCGAACGGTCGATTGTAGTCATTGCCTGTAGGGCGGGATTTCTGGTGAAGCGGTTTAGTGAGGTGAAGTATTGGGCACAGGCGTAGCTTCTGACGTCAGATGTGTGCGGGATTGATGTCCACTATACTTGCTATTGTATTACCTTTTGATCAACTTACAAAAAAAAACTAGAGAACACTGCTGTGAGGATGATCCCAAGAGGCCGTTCACATATCCGCCTTCTCATTCTTTCCAAAGCGCCTGCGCTCCCTTGGCATCTGTCGTTGCTATGCAACCATGAACTGAGCTCTCCACGACGACGAGGAAGTTTCAGCAAAGGATAACTAATTTCTAGCCCTTGCATTAGTAACTAGATATATTTATGGAGATTAAATGTAAAAACCATCCTGTACAGCTGTGATCAGCTGTTCGGCTGAGCTTTCGATGTTTGGTTACAAAAAGGCCGAGGCTGATTGGTCGGTTCTTGTCACATGACATCACTTGCGGCATTCCGAAAATTTTGCAGGAGCCGTTCACATGTATTTCGTTGAAATTCGTTATTTCAAATGTAGGTGCGCAGCAGGCTATCTATTTTGTTTTTGTAAACTTAAGATTTATTTCTTTTCTCTCTTACATCTATTTAAGCAAAAACTGCATTGTAAAAACATTGTGTTTTTTTAAGGTGTGAACGAGTTGATAGTGCAATTCTGTGGCTGAAATCATGCATTGCATGGCGAGGTCATGGGTTTGATTCCCAGGGATGCATGACCTGGTAAAGCATTGGATGCAATGTAAGTCGCCTTGTCTTACAAATGCATAACTGTACACACATGCATATGTTTATATATGCTATATATGCATGCATATCCGTGCTCACCTTACATGGTTTTAATCTTGCATGTGCTTGTGCACCATTGGTTATCTGCGTTTTAGCGCGTCTGTGCGCAGTGAGCTTAAGAACAGGAACAGAGCGAACTCTAATCTGTTCGAGGACCTCAACAGTTCGACTGTGCCCTTCAACAGTTGTCATTTGCTTCTTCAAATACCTCTGTCATTGAAGAGAGATTAAAAAAAGCCTCAAATGAATGTGAACAAAGGCACAGCAGAGGAGCAACACAGTGCAAATTGCCTGATGATGAGGTGGCTAATCCCACTGCTAGTTTAATTGATACTTAAAGGCCTGCTATCTGCTCTGAAGTGCTGAGAGGCTACAAACCGCCTCGGCCAAAGGTGTGGTAACAGGGTGAGTAACTGCAAGCGAGTTCTCTGTCTGCTAATGCTCTCTTGCCTTCCTCTGCAGTCTCAACTCGCTCTTGCACGTTTGCACTTGTGCATTTTAGGTGCCACTTTAATCACTGTCTATTGTTTTGGGCTTTCTTTTCGCACCCCTGTGATACCTCAGACCTTGTCTGTCTGCTTTAAACCAGCTGTCTCAGATGGTGTCCTCTCATTTGCATGAGTCCAGAGTGTTGTTGTGTGTTGACAGGCAGAGCCGGGCACTGTTACCTGTGGAAATGTGCATGCACAAATGAGCAGAACGGTTTCGGACAGTGACTTAATCATTCTGGAAGCAATGCAGGTTGCTCAAGGTAAGTTTTGTGGGTCTTCTGTCATGCTTTAAGTATGCAATTGCACCAAACAGAATGAGCCAGCCAAAAAGCCAATATTACAATATTTGACTAATGTCAGATTGCTCAAATAAACTCAAAAATACTGTAATTCTGCTTTATGCCACTAGGGGCGCAATAATCGCATGCACGCTAAACTAACTGTTTGTCTTGTGCATTATGTGGACTAAATGCATCATCCAGAGCAATTATATACTTTTGGCTGCAAAATGATCATCATGAATCTTCATTCAGCCACTAGAGCGGAAGTTGCATCCCATTTGACAAATGTTTGTATTTGAACTAGTTGCAATGCATTCTTCAGTATTTGAACTAGTTACACAGCTCTTGGGTTCGATTTGCAGGAAATACATGAAATGATCAAGTATGTAAGTAAGTATTGCAAATGCATACATGTAAATGTGTGTAAAAATGCATGCAGTTTTGTATGGAAGCCCGTTCCCGCCACTGTTGAGAAAAAAAAAAATTCCGTAAGTCATTATAATGAGAAACTTTCTCATAATAATGACTTAGTATCTCTTAATAATGACTTAGTATCTCATAATTATGACTTAGTATCTCATTATAATGACTTAGTATCTCATAATAATGACTTAACATCTCATAATAAGAAACTTTTCTCATAATAATGAGAAACTTTCTCATAATAATGACTTAACATCTCATAATAATGACTTAGTATCTCATAATAATGACTTAACATCTCATAATAATGACTTAACATCTTTAACTTAATAAAAAAAATAAAAAAGCTTTTTTTTATTAAGTTAAAGATACTAAGTCATTATTATGAGATGTTAAGTCATTATTATGAGATACTAAGTCATTATTATGAGATACTAAGTCATTATTATGAGATGTTAAGTCATTATTATGAGATGTTAAGTCATTATTATGAGATACTAAGACATTATTATGAGATGTTAAGTCATTATTATGAGAAAGTTTAAAAAAAATCAAAGAATTTTTTTTTGATTAAGTTAAAGATGCTAAGTCATTATGAGATGTTAAGTCATTATTATGAGATACTAAGTCATTATAATGAGATACTAAGTCATAATTGTGAGATACTAAGTCATTATTATGAGAAAGTTTCTCGTTATTATGACTTACGGAATTTTTTTTTTCTCAACAGTGGCGGGAATGGGCTTCCATAGTTTTTCCATGCATGTTTGGCTAATGTCAGATTGCTGGAATAAACCTGCAACAGACTGCAATTCCTCTTGGTGCCACTAGTGGCACAATAATTGCATGCTTGATCAACCAACTGACACTGTTCATAATGTGAGCAAAAAGCACCACCAAAGTAATAACATACTTTTGGCTGCAAAATAATATTCACGACTCCACATATGGCGTTCGGTCACCAGAGCAGAAGTTGTATCCAATTTCACAAGTGTTTGTTTTTATTTGAACAAGTTACAATGCATGAACTGATCAAGCACATGCAGTGCATTTTTGCAGAGGCATACATGTAAATGTACATGTGCTCCTACTCGCCCCGCTCTGTGCGGGCCTCGAACCCGGGTCTCTGGCATGGGTGTCGGACACTCTAACAGGGAGTCTGAAAGCTGTAACCTCTAAAGATCAGACGAGTGAGATTTACTACTAGCTGGCCTCCGTCACACATGCATGTAGTATAGCTAAACATACTGTAATAATGTTTGGCTGATGTCAGATTGCTCAAATAAACCCAAACAGACTGCAATTCCACTTGGGGCGACTAATGTATGCTTGAGTTGAGTTCAACTAACTCAAACTATTTGTCTTTGTGCATAATGTCGAGAAAATGCATCAGCAGAGCAATTATAGACTTTTGGCTGCAAAATAATCATCATGACTCCTCGTAGAGCGTTCGGTCGCCGGAGCGGAAGTTGCATCCAATTTGACAAGTGTTTGTTTGAAGGTAAGGCTCTGAAATAAGCACTCAATTCTTCCTTCCCCTTCCCCCACTCTCTCAACTTCAAGAAGTCTTTCTCCTGCTAGAATTCTGGAATGATCATTAACCTTTCCTTTGGTCCCCCCTCCCTCCTCCTTGCCAGGCTGTATCTCCTGTTCTGTTTGGTTCCTGGCCCCATATGCCACTTTCCTATTTCCTGGCTGTAGACAGCAGGGAGTAGCTCTATTATCACCTCCACTGAGCTGTCTTTGAATGTGAGAGGCAATTCCATTTCACTTTGCCACGGGGAGGAGGAGGCAGGCGTACTACCCAGCTCACAGAAATTGGCTAAGGGTTCATTTTTATAGACAGAGCGCAAGGACACCGCTTTTCCTCTGGTGTTATAGAGGATTTCGAATGTACTACACTAATGCCATGATTGCTATTGTGAAAATTGCTCAATATGGGTTTTGACAAGTGCACAGATCGAGACTGTTTGTTTGTTTCGGAGAGGCGTCATTGCATTTTAATATTGCACATCCAGACGTTTATTCATATATTTATTTATATTTTCTAGTATTGCTATGTGATTGATGCACAGACCGTTTTTGAATTTAAAACATGCTTCGTTTAGGGATCTGAACTAGTTGCACAGTCGAGATTCTGTGCATTGCAGAGCGTTTCGATTGTGCAACACTAATGCCATGATTGCTAATGCGAAAATTGCTCAAGATTAGTTATGACAGGTGCACGAATCATGTTTGCTTCAGAGAGGTGTCACTGCATTTAAATACTGCACATTTATTCATTTTTATAGCATTACTTGATTGATGTGCATTTGAATTTTCACTTTGGTTTGTTTGATTATTCCATTGGGGTTTTTTTTTTTCAACCAAAACATTTGAAGTAATTAGGCCTATATTAGCCCAAACTATCCTCTTGTATGGTTGAATTTCTCGTTCAGAGCAACAGTTTGAAGTTAATCTAGTTAATCTGCTTCTTAAATAATAACACAGGCATTTAAAGGAAAGATATATCCCCGTGTCTTAGACCTGATGTCAATCAAAAATCACAGCCAATTAGAAGAGTGCGTGGGCGGGCTCTCTTTACATTTATGCATTTGGCAGATGCTTTTTATCCAAAGCGACTTACAAGTGAGGCAATTAGGGGTTAGGTGTCTTGCTCAAGGGACTTTAGTCATGGTATCGAAGGTGGAGAGACTGCTGTTCATTCACAATCCCCACCTTCAATTCCTGCCGGCGTGGGAATCGAACCAGCAACCTTCAGGTTACAAGCTCCGACCACAGAATGGATAAGAACTTTGTGAATATAACACCATTTTAACATTATTAAATATACATACTGAGTTGCTGAAACAATCTTTGTCATAAATCGCACTTGTCTGTTCACAATGAGTTGACAGTTTGAACGCTCTTGCTTCCTTTTATTTATTTTCAAGATCTGAGGTGAATAGTCCTTTGTTGTTTTCAGTACGGCTATAAAAGACACACAAAGTGATATTCAAATGCACATTAGACGCCTTTAACATTAAATAAAGCGCACAAACATTACCTGAGATTATCATTGCCATACTTTGTGTTGTTGTTCCAGCTGCGACTCCGCAGATAAATAGAAATGTCACGTGGCTGGTTAAGACAAAAACTCAGATTAACATGGAAGAGCCTTTTTTGGCTTTTCGCGATGTCGCAATCGGTGTAAGCATTTGAGCATTCGGCCACAAGAACGCACATTAAGTTTGTTCAACAAGATTGCATTCTTGTAATGCATTGGTTAAACATTTGCGTCAACATTTGCATAAAGTGTGTTTCTGGCCCCAAGTCTTTCAACCTGGTGCTTTGCAATTGTGTTTTCAGTGTGATGTGATAATGCACTTAAGTATGCATAATGTATACTGAACTGCAATTCTGCAGAGACTGTGAATGCCTAATATTTGGCAGCCATTTATTGTTAAGTTTCGTAAACATGTTTAGCTGCATATTTTTTAATATTATGTGCAACCGAAACGCAAACACGCACTGCTCAGGACTTATATCGGGATCTGTGCTGGGAAAAATCAGCACAACACCGAGGCTAGAAAGGTTTTCCTATCGTTTAGGGTCTGGGCAAATACGTTGAAATCCTCTAAGGAGGCCGATGAAAAATGCGCCCGCTTCGAGCCATCACTCGTCTTAAGCTAAAATTGATGTTTTATAAATAATTCCGACCCCGCAAACATCAAAGGCCACAATCACAGCAACTCAGTGATATTCATTTGGCATAAGTCAGTTCCGTTTTTCCGAGCTTTTCGTCAGAAATGGCTTAAAAAGTAGCCTTGCTCTGAATCTTTCATGACCTGGGGCTTGCAGGGGACAGTGGCTGATGTTCTTCACTTGTAGACGTCTGACAGCGCTCGGCAGCATCAACAACAAAATGGTCACAAACCCCCGTTGCACTTCCTGGGTCATGCGGCCTGATAAATATTTCAATGGACTAGCGACACACTGAGCGGCTGATAACAGGTCAGTTGCAGGTGATAAAAGTCGGTTTTAGTTGGGACATTAGGCCTTTTCTTCAGTGAGCGATATTATATCTTCACCATCGTTTAGCCTTGTATTACACATCAGTGATTTAACTTCGTATTGCCGGTACAGTGCTAGATATCAAACTGCTGATCCGAATCAGTAGTGAGCTGTTTATAGGCTGCAACTCCTCACATGAAGCACATGAGATACTCGACTCACTTATTTCAGCAGATTGACATTAGCATGATGCTAAGCTAATGACGTAAAAATCCGATAAACGGTACACGCTAAGAAAAGCCTGTAAAAATTGGGTCCGATGTACTGTGTTATATCCAGAAATATTGATACAGAATGTAAATATTGCAGTATTTCTTATAAATTATTTACGCAGCCCGTGACATGATTTGATATTTCGTTCCCTTGATTTACTAAATTGTGCGCACGATTTACTATTTCGTTCCCTCGATTTGCTAAACCGTGCGCACGATTTGTGTCCTCGTGATCTTGAATCAGAATATCTTCCCTCTTGCAGCGACATATCTTCTCTGATAAAGAGGGCGGGGCAAACTGTCACTCACATGAGATCCACCAATAGCAAACCACAACTATCCAATCAATTCCCCATGGACAAAATCAAGCCCCGCCCTACATTTGTTCTTGTTCGAGAAGCCATTTTACCCTGATATACGTCAAAATTGGGAAGAAAAGACAATCACAACTGCTGTTTCATGCCGACTTTAAAGGAAATATCTATAAACCTAGGAAATGTTCTGGCAGAAAATTACCAGTATTTCGGGCTTTTTCAGAAACAGTGTAAAACACATAACAAAAGTTTGGTAATAGCATTTTAAATAGTATAAGACTATAGTGCTTTTAATTGGATTTGATTTCATTTTTTTCTGTTCTGACAGATTAACATTTTCTATGATGGAAATGCTGGATGTTCAGGATCAATACAGCCAGAGGAGAGAGGGAAAACCTGTTGGGTTTGTACTGTAAAACATTGTAACGCAGTTCTCAAGTACGGGAAGAAGGAGGCGGGAACCGGCGAACGTTAATAACTTTTAATAATAAAAATAAACAAACAATAAAACGAAAGTAAAAGGGCGGCAGTTCCTCACGGCGACTGCCGCCCACACAAACATAATACAACACAACATAAAATCCAGGCCTGGTCCTCTCTCGTCCTTCACTGTCATCGCTCCTCTTTTATGCTTCCGGAGCTCCTCCGTGAGAGATCCGAGACCGGTGTAGCGCGCAGCTGACGCTCATTATCTCTCGCGCCACCGGCCTCGCGCCGTTCCCTCATGGCTCTCGCCCGCCCTGCTCATCACAAACATATTTTTGTCTTGTTTTTAAGTATACAAACTAAAAATTTGAGGTTTATGCATTAAAGAAAAACTATTTGTAAATGTACTACGAAATATGAACAAGATATCCAAGAGAACAAGTTTAAATATCTTATGCAGTTTCCAAAGTAAATTGCTCATGCTTCGTGGATGCTTCAATATTTTTACAATAATACATTATTGTCTTAAAATGCTGCCTATTTAGGTGTTAGAACAAAGCCAGGGCGTAATCTATTCACCACTAAAACAGAGTAAATGCATAAAGAAGATTATATGAAAATGAGATGTTTACTGCTGGGAAAAGTCAGGATGAATTGTATTTTTTTCTTTATGGTGCATCACCTCTGGAGTGATAGCCAGAGAGAAGCTAAAAGTAGAACAAGGTATATTTTATCAGAGTTCTTAATTAAAATACTAATTAATTTGGTGTCCATTGTTCTGTTATTGCTGCTAATACGGACACCATAATTAGACCCGGATCAAGTTCAGCAAAGCAACACAAAGTGAACCAAACAGACCCTTTCCTACCTGAAAGGCCACTGTCCTCATTAGCCTTGCTTTTGTGGTGTCAGGTGTGGAAAATAAAGGCAATAAATTGCTCTAATTTACTCTCTCCAATGCACCTTTGTATGAAACAACTTTTATTGATTTACTTTTAAATGCATATCTTCAATTAACACCTCTTAAAAACTTAGGGAACTTACTGTGCGCAAAACTCATCATTCACTTGTAAATAACAGAATGCCGTGTGCATGATAATAATATCATAGTCTGACTGACTTGAGTCAACCATGAAACGAGGGCGCGGATAATTGGCCCGTGCGCTGATGTGGCCTCCTGAAATGTCAGGCTTCAATTTTGCATCAATTCAAGAGAGAAAGCGTGTTTAGAGGGTCAGCGCGTACGCAGGTAAATCTGGCTCCTTTACTAGGCTGACAAGGAGAACATCGGTGACACCTGAGCAGGAGACCTAAAAGGACATCAATAATGAGAGGTGTGGGAGTGCATCTCAGGGGACGACATGGGCCCGGAGTCGTCTGCACAGAGGCTAATAAGGGTTTAAAAGCCACAACTGTCCACAGCCCACGCCAGCCCACCAGCCGTCTTTCTTTTCCAAAGAGCTGCCTGATGCTTTCTGACAGGCCTCAGCTGCAACCGCGGGGGACCGAGGCGGTCAGTGGTTATGTCAGCATCAAACAATGCAGCCCGTGCCTATTAGAGAGCAGAGGCGTTGATTAGAACGCTCTCCCTCTGAATATCCTCCGAATTCGACAAAGAAAGACATCATATTTCGGCTTGACTTCTTCGCATGAATTTCATCTGGCATCTGGCAAACAACTTATAAATAACTCAAGGGCCATCTTAAATGCATTCCCATGAAATTTTTAGTGACACTGTAATGTAAGCCACTACCTGTCATGAATCGCAAATAACCTCGGCCTCTCGCCGTGTTTACTCTGTTGTCCATCAGCTCGCCGTCTTCCTCTTATATTCACCGAAGAAAGCAATCTCTTCTGACTGGGGCGGCCTTCCCTTGTCCCCGTATCCAGGCTGGCAATAATTTCGTTGTCATTTGCTGTGCGGTGACCACATCATTGATGTGACAGTGCCGGGCATTAGGTAAAGTCCCCAGACTAGTGCTCACTTACAGAAGCTGCCTCGATCTGTCATTGACAGTGATTAGATTAGACCTGGCTGGCAAACACGTTCCTTAGCGACAGGACATCTTGATTTGTGTGGTCCTTAACCAACCTCTGAAAACTTTAATATGTAATTTCTTTTCACACATATATTTACATTAGAGACACTTTTATCCAAACTGACTTAGATTGCATTTAACGTGTACAGTTTATCAGTTCACGCATTCCCTGGGAATCGAACCCATGACCTTGGTGCAGCTCTACTGCTTCAGCCTTAATTTGTTGAATGATTAATAATATTTCGTCCATGGCATTGTTTTGATTAAGGTCACATCAGATAACACATCTGATAAAATCAAAACAATGCCATGGACGAAATATTATTGCATTTAAAGTGTTCAGTTTATAAGTTTATGCATTCCCTGGGAATCGAACCCATGACCTTGGTGCTGCTCTAATTTGTCGAATGATTACTAATATTTCGTCCATGGCATTGTTTTGATTTAGGTCACATCAGATGAAATGTGTTTCAATCTGCTGCTTTGCTTCTTCATCTAGGCAGTTGTTGGCATTGCACGACTGTGATCCGACCTCCAGATTGATGTCATTTATACAAGCTGTTTTTGCAGATGTTCCTTAACGACCGGACTTCTTGATTTGTGTGGTCCTTAACCAACCTCTGTAACTTTAATATGCATTTTTTTTTAACATTTATGTATTAGAGACACTTATCCAAATCGACTTAGATTGCACTTAAAGTGTACAGTTTATCAGTTCACGCATTCCCTGGGAATCGAACCCATGACCTTGATGCTGCTCTTCTGCTTCAGCCTTAATTTGTCGAATGATTAATAATATTTTGTCCATGGCATTGTTTTGATTAAGGTCACATCAGATAACACATCTGATAAAATCAAAACAATGCCATGGACGAAATATTATTGCATTTAAAGTGTTCAGTTTATTAGTTCATGCATTCCCTGGGAATCGAACCCATGACCTTGGTGCTGCTCTAATTTGTCGAATGATTACTAATATTTCGTCCATGGCATTGTTTTGATTTAGGTCACATCAGATGAAATGTGTTTCAATCTGCTGCTTGGCTTCTTCATCTAGGCAGTTGTTGGCATTGCACGACTGTGATCCGACCTCCAGATTGACGTCATTTATACAAGCTGTTTTTACAGATGTTCTTTAGCGACTGGACTTCTTGATTTGTGTGGTCCTTAACCAACCTCTGTAAACTTTAATATGCATTTTTTTTAACATTTATGTATTAGAGACACTTATCCAAATCGACTTAGATTGCACTTAAGGTGTACAGTTTATCAGTTCACGCATTACCCGGGAATCGAACCCATGACCTTGGTGCTGCTCTACTGCTTCAGCCTTAATTTGTCGAATGATTAATAATATTTCGTCCATGGCATTGTTTTGATTAAAGTCAGATAACACATCTGATAAAAACAAAACAATGCCATGGACGAAATATTATTGCATTTAAAGTGTTCAGTTTATCAGTTCATGCATTCCCTGGGAATCGAACCCATGACCTTGGTGCTGCTCTAATTTGTCGCATGATTACTAATATTTCGTCCATGGCATTGTTTTGATTTAGGTCACATCAGATGTATTATATTTCAATCTGCTGCTTGGCTTCTTCATTATTGGAAAGAATCTGTGAGAACTTTAAAATGTGATTTTTTACATAATAACGTTTCGTCCTTGGCATTGTCTCCATTGTGTTTCAATCTGATGTTTGGCTTGGCATCGCACGGCTAATGAAGAATCTGCGGTCCGACCTCCAGGTTGATGTCATCTACACAAGCTGTTTTCGCAGGTGAAGCTTTAATTAGGGGTTATTTCAATATCATCACCTTCAGGTCATTCGTCAAGTCACTTTCATTTATATAGAGCTTTACAGATTGTCAAATAGTAATATAACAGAATCTTCTGCTTCTGTGTCATTATTTACCTAAAGTCAGTTCAGTGTAAAATTTGTTATAATAGAAAAGCATTTAGTGAAATTTGTTATACGTGCGACGCAAACACACCAGCTGCTCGCGTGGGTCAGCGCGGTATGTTTGTACCCACCTGATGATGGAAAAGCTCTCCATCCAACACAATGACCCCCTGAGGGAGCGGCTGGCCTTACCGTTCCTAATCACGGCGGCCCCTCGGCGATTGTGGCCACTGACTGCGCTAATAAGTGCAAAGTACAGGGGGCTAATACACAACAAAAGGAGAGCACAAAAAACAAGTAGGGGGAGAAAAACAAACTCTTCGGGAAGGCGCATGCACGGTTAATTCAACAATAAGGCCTCAGAGCAAAGCCTGTCGGTAGCCTATTAAAGAGGAGGAGAAAGGGAGGAAAGGCAAATAATCCGGTAATGAGGATGAGAAGATGGCCGCTCGCCCTGCTGGTAGGGTGCAGGCAAGCCCGTGCATGCATGTTTCAGGAGAATAGATTACTGGACCCCATTGCCCTGTTATAATGACCCTTCTTGTTAGCCTTGGAGATGGAAGCCTCTTCATTAAGACTCACAACAACTCACCTCTGCCTGCATCCCTCTTTCCAGAAGACACGAGCTCTTTTGCACCCCTAAACACACGTTTCCTTTGGTTTGCGAATCAGTTGGGACATTATGAGGTGTGCTGGTGTCTCACCTGTGTGGCGAAATATCGTATGAAAGCTATTTTCATCGATGTTAAAGGTGGAAGGGAGAGACGGCAAGGATCTAGTTGTTGTCTTTATCTCTTTATGTTTTGGGTGCGCAGAGATTTGTGTGAAAAACTTATTTCAAATTTTAAAATTAAACATATTTTGATGTATTCCTCTAACTAACTAAAAACCCATTCGACAGATATTATTGAAGCTTAAACCCTCTGTATATGTACTATATATGCACTATATGTATATATATATATATATATATATATATATATATATATATATATATAATGTATATATATAATATTTTATGGATGTATGTATATGCTTATATGCTGGAGAAAAAGCTAAATATATATAAAATAAAATGATCATATATATATATATATATATATGATCATTTAATTTTTCTAGACCCCTAAGAAGTAGCTAGTGGGTTGCAAGATATGGTTTTTAGGTGTTCATATTCTAATTATTATATAATATTATATGCTTATATATATATATATATATATATATATATATATATATATGTATGAATGATCATTTAATTTTTCTAGACCCCAAAAAAGAAGTAGCTAGTAGGTTGCAACAGAATGGGGGGAAAAAATGCCTGACCCAAATAATAAGTGCAAGGAAGCATAGAATTAGTTATGGCAAAATGAATAGGTTTATTAGCCTTTCTAAAAGAGAAGAAAATATTTCCCATTACTTTTGTTGTTTATGTCACCCAATCAAACTGGTATTTTGGCGCAAATTCATCTGTCACTTGGTAATACGGCTAATACTAAAACAATATTTGGCTCAGTGTTTGTTTCTGTGTGTTAAGCTGTTAAATCACACTTGTGGTGTTATGCATTTACAAAATTGTCAATTTTCATATTCAGTCTGTCAGTTTGTTGCAGATTGTTGAGCTCGCGCAGTTCAAGGTAATATTAATCAATCTCAGTAATTGATTTTTCCCCCCTTAAAATCTGAAGCAAATCCGGTTGAGAACCACTGCTCTAGTAATTGTTTTTAATTATTTATTTTTGTATATATATAAAATAAGTTCTAATAAAGTGTTGAACCTGATACGCAACGTTAAGTGTGTTTTTGGCCAGAACATCAAAGACTTCAGCGGTGCTTTCTAATCGGTCGTGGGGAGAGTCGCTTGTGCCAGAGAGACAGGTGAGATGAACTGATAAGAAGAGCCTATTTCAGGCTGGTGAGGGGGAGGACGATGTGACTCCTCCATCAGATGACCGCTGGGATGCTGACATGCGTGTTACTCCAGAACAGGCACAAGTGAGGGTGATTAAGTAAAAGTTTGAAAACTAACTGTAAGCTCTGAGAACAACAAGTAAGCGCGTGCAACGTACAATAAACAATCGAAAAATCCTATGACTTACGTTATTTACGCATTTTTTGGGGGGGATATTTGAGGAATTTGCTCTAGAATATGAACTCCTAAAAACCATCTCTCTCTTCCTCTTAATACAGAAAGTTTATATTAAATGCATCGCCGTTTAATATTATCCAGATTCAATTCGCATGCATTTGGAGTGAATTAATCACAAGAGCTGCCTATTTGGGATTTTTTTTTTTTTTTTTGCAATTATTATTATTATACAAATCCTTTCAAGAACTATTATAAAAATAAATGGCCAAACAGTCTTATTTCCCAAAAAAATGTGGTTGGTTGGTTTGACTGATTTTATTGTTTCAGGCATGTTGAATGCATAACTTGAAGTAGTCCATCCGCATCAAATATTTATATGCCTTGGGACCAGTCAACAGATCTTCGAGAGAAGCCAATATTTCACGCTATAACGCAAACATTTTAGGTAGGGCGCGAGGCGTGTCATTTCAAGCGTTTTAAATAATGCATAATGAAGTTTGGAGACTTGAATCTGAAATCTCTTCAATGACGGTCCGCAATGGAAGACAATGGGGTTTATTTGCACTACTTAGTGAGCTACTGAGGACTCACACGAGCCCCAGTGTTCACAGACCGCAGTATACAAACACGGATGACCGGCAGAAGCGAATACACTGTGGCGTGCGAGCCTCCTTGATTACACTAATTAAGTTCTGTCTAATTAAATTACCGTCACGCGTAAACCAATAGCAAAAGTCGATTCATTAACCATGCAGACCGAGGACTGAAAAGCAAAGCCTCTCCTGATTGCAGGCTAGTGTCAATTGGCTAATTTGCCGTCTTGCACAAAGTATCTCGAACCGCAGGAAGGCGTTAGTTTTCTCTCGCGCTCGCGTTAATTGCTATTTGTCATCGAGCGATGCAGCTCGAGCGTTGCATCTCGCCAGCTCTCGCGCGCTCCAAGAAATGTATGATTGTGGGCAGTGGCTACCCAAACTCACAAGCGTCTGAGCTCGCCTTGCAGGACTACCCTATTATATCTCTCGGCGACAACCTGGAGAGAAGTTCACCTCTGAAAAAAAACTCCGCTGGGATGACGAATCAGTCAGAGGCAGACAATTTCGCCGACTCGAAGGACTCATCAGGGGACGTCCAGCGAGGCAAACTCTCTCCTGATCTTGACGGAGTCGCCGACAGTCGTCACACTTTCGATGGATCTGCAGGAGAAAGGTATCTCCTGTCTCAGTCCAGTCAAGTCCAGCCGAGTCCCACCACCATGTTTCCCTACCCGAGTCAGCATGGACCGACGCACCCGGCGTTCTCCATCGGCAGCCCGAGCCGCTACATGGCTCACCATCCGGTGATCACGAACGGAGCCTACAACAGTCTGCTGGGCAACTCTTCTCCGCAAGGCTACCCGACCGCGGGCTACCCGTACGCGCAACAATACGGACACGCGTACCAAGGCACGGCTTTCTACCAGTTTTCCTCCGCTCAGGCCGGGCTCGTGCCCGGTAAAGCGCAGGTGTACCTCTGCAACAGGGCCCTGTGGCTTAAATTTCACAGACATCAAACGGAGATGATTATTACCAAGCAGGGACGGTAGGTGTTCCGCAGAAGCGTGTATTTTCTACAAATTGATGTTTTCGTTTCGCAAAGTCGTGTGGAAATTACATATTTTTTTCCTTCTGAAAAATCTTTATATTTACCCCCCCTCCCTTTTTTTTTCTTTCAATCTGCATTATCAAAAACAAAAAAATTCTATAATTTTATTCGATCTTGCATTCTTTCTTTTCCATTTAATATATCCTTTGTCTTTATTAATCTAAAGTATTGTTTTTCGATTTGCTTTTCCAAGCACTGATGCTTTTCGATTTTATTAATATTATTATTCTTTAATTCAAAATCCATATTCAATTTAAAGATGGCAAACGTCGGGTTGTGCACTGAAACCTGATGTTTATGTTCCCTCAGACGCATGTTCCCGTTTTTGAGTTTCAATATATCTGGTCTCGACCCAACGGCGCATTACAATATCTTTGTGGACGTGATTCTCGCGGATCCGAACCACTGGCGCTTCCAAGGAGGAAAATGGGTCCCGTGCGGCAAAGCGGACACGAATGTAACAGGTGAACAAAATATGCCGCAAATTTGATTTCCAATAATAAAGCAATAATATGTGCGTTATTACTTTTAGCCTACATAACTGCATTGATTTGATTAAGACGCATAGTTTTTATTCTTGTAAATCGTTCCAACTATGGTATTTGTGAACAGGAAACAGAGTGTACATGCACCCAGACTCGCCAAACACCGGCGCGCACTGGATGCGTCAAGAGATTTCCTTTGGAAAACTTAAACTAACCAACAATAAAGGAGCGACTAACAACACAGGACAGGTCAGTTATCGTTTGTTACATCCTGCGTCATGCATTCAGACTGCTTTAGGAACATTCTCTGAGTGTGGAGAATATTTTACAGAGGTTTAATATTTTTGTAAAAACCACTGATCTTTTGTTGTAAGATAATGCATGTGGATTAAAGTGAAAATATGCATGTGCAACCGTGTCTATAATATCCAGCTGTGACAAAATTAATATTTATTTATTAAAAAATACATAAATAAATAAACCAGATATTTTTTTTAAATGAGCTATAAAGAATGTTTAGCGAAATCACTTCTGTGTTGGAGTTTGAAATGGAGCTGGCGCGTGAGGAGATCTCTCACGCCCGTTTTTTCGCTTGAATTCCTGCAGATGGTCGTCCTGCAGTCGTTGCATAAATACCAGCCTCGACTGCATGTGGTGCAGGTGAACGAGGACGGAACCGAGGATACGAGCCAGCCCGGGCGCGTGCAGACCTTCACGTTCCCGGAGACGCAGTTTATCGCGGTCACCGCATATCAAAACACTGATGTAAGAAAGAGAGGCGGAAAATTCGATGTATTTGTGTGAGATTTATTCAAGTGTACTAATGTTGTTGTTGTTGTTGATTGCAGATTACGCAGCTAAAAATCGACCACAATCCATTTGCAAAAGGATTCCGTGACAATTACGACACGTAAGTTTTGAATTATTGTTTTTTTTCTTACCTATAAAAAATTGCAGTCAGCTTTAATTATATCGAATATTAACGAGTGAAGCAAATTCATTTAGATATAGGACACTTTAGCTTAATCAATATCTTGTATTTGCGCGCGCGCGCGCATTTCTCTTTCTTGCACAGAAGCGCAATATTTCTTTATTTTAGTTGCTTATTGCGATATTTTTTGTGTTTGTGGATAAGAGTGTTTTCTGCGTGTGACAAAAGAAAGATTTCACTGACTCATAATTCCCATGTATTAATGACATTTGCGCGCATTTTGACAAATGCACCTTAATTCCCATTCACGGCATCTCGACACCAAGTTATTTTCCGATTTTAATATTTATAAGGCTCTATCGATGCCGCGCGCGCTTCTGATTTGCGCAATTACGCACACAAGCGAAATTGATAACGCGGGCACTTTTGCAAAGCTTTTATTTACGGTTAGCCGCGCGCCTCATATGCGACATTAACGTGTTTGTCCACCATCTTTCTCCAGTGTCTACACAGGGTGCGACATCGATCGGTTGACGCCGTCCCCGGGTGACTCTCCGCGCTCTCAGATCATGCCTAGCGCAAGATATGCCATGACTGGTTCTTTCCTGCAGGACCAATTTGTCAGCTCGTATGCCAAGTCCCGCTTTCACCCTGGCGTCGGAGGCGCTCCTGGCACGGACCGCAGCGTCCCACTTAGTAACAGCTTGCTCTCCCCGCAACAAACCGAGGAGACCACGGTGGCCTCCCCGCAGCGATGGTTTGTCACCCCTGCCAACAATCGACTGGACTTTGCCGCCTCGGCATACGATGCTGCCGCGGCTGCTGATTTCGCCGGTAACGCGGCCACCCTTCTGTCGTACGCAGCTGCCGGAGTTAAAGCGCTGCCCCTGCCCGGGGCGGGATGCTCCAACAGACCTCTGGGGTATTACGGCGAGCCGCCGGGGTGGGGCACGCGCACGCCACCGCAATATTGCAGCAAGTCCAGCTCCGTCCTCTCGTGCTGGCCGTCCAACTCCGTAGGGAGCAGAACGACCTCGTCCAGTTACCTGGTCCCTGGCCTCGAGGACGGAGACGCCATCGCGCCCGAGAGGTCACCGCTAGGCGGAGCGGATGAGTCCAAACCCAAAGACCTGTCTGAATCCAGCTGGATAGAAACCCCGTCCTCAATTAAGTCGATCGATTCGAGCGATTCTGGGATTTTTGAGCAAGCCAAGCGGAGGAGGATTTCGCCATCTGCCACGCCGGTTTCAGAGACATCGTCTCCATTAAAATCTGAAATGTTGACGCCGAGGGAATGCGAGAAAAACTGCTCCAAGGACATCGGCTACTACAGCTTTTACCCCCACAGTTAGAAACTCGGAACAACTAATGCATGGCTCATGTGTTCAAGGACTTGCAATCTATTTATTCCCATTCATGTGCTTATTTATTTGTTTATTTATTCGAATACACGGCCGATCTCGATCGAAGGACGTCGAGTTTTAAACGACAAACTTGCTTGAGCAGAGATATGTAAGCGGTTTTCGTTTCCAAATGACATTTTAAGGTTCTAAACCTACTGTAAGTATGAAAGTACTGTACATAATTGTATTTATCTATCCATTTGTGATCTTTTTTTTTTCGTTAAATGTTGATGTACAATATAGAAAACCGTATTAGGTTTATGTTTAATGTATTTAGAGCCGTACGTTCGTTACTTCGAATAGCATATATTAAATATTTTGATGTTTGAAAAAATAAGAATACAACTCGTGTAGGTTCCCGGTTTCAGTCGTTATTATGAGAGAAACGATGGTCTGACTGAATTGGACGTAGCCGCTTAACCGTTGAAAAGCCCGCCAAAAAGAGATCCTCTGACAGGAAAATGGCGGACGCGTGTCTGTCAGAGGTCGGTTTTTTTATGTGAGCTTATATTGATGTTGCTTTTTAGAGTCGCGTCGTCTGTTCGTAAATATCATAGTCTGTAGTTTCATTTTGTGAATGTTGTTGTAAAGTTATCAGAACGTAGGCTATGTTTTAACCGCACCGAATCATTAATCTCATTTATTTTTTTATTTTTTTTTGTAGAGTTAAAAACATAGACTATCACTTCACGTATTACCACCAACCCAGACTTTTTCATTTGTATTTCATGGGCTGTTTTCTCATGAGAAAATACGCGAGTTAGGCCTGCTAATGTGTAAAGGTAATGTAATTGTGGTGTGCTTAATTGCAATAAATATGACCGAATGTGAAACCCGGGCGAAGTACACAAGATTCCAACTTAAGCTGATTTCAAAACCAAATATTTCTGTTCTATTTTTCTGTCCTATAAAGAGGTATATCGATAACGCCAGTCACAATGTGAATTTTGTTGCCTGTACGATGCATTTTCATAATAAAATGTAGTCATGCAATGCAACAAATAAGCAAATCGCCCAGAACAACCTTTTTGGTATTTTTTTTTTTCTATTGGTAAATCGTTTAATTCGACTATTTTTTTTATTTTTTTTTTTATTTTTAGAGATGTTGGCTACTATTTACAGTAGCCCCAAAGGTAAACGCATAAGACGCTTAATGTGTCAATGTCAACAAACAAACTAATCAAGTGACATGCATAACGAAAAATAGCACAAAAAAGGATTTCAGAAGTTAAGATGGTAGTATTTGGACACTTGGTTACTCTAGGACATCAAGGCCAGAAATGACCAGTTCTCATGAAGAAAAAAAAACGCCATTCATTTAAAAAAATAAAAAATAAAAAATCTAATTTTTTAAATTCTGAGGTATTTGACTTAAATGGACAACACCCTCCCAGTCTCTGAAAATTAATGTTGACATCCATGATGGCACCACTTAGGTAAAATCAATTGCAAAAAGCCTTGAAGTTAGAATTAATTATATTTTATATAACGCAATTATTTACATTCAGATGTTAAGTGTGACTTGCATCCAAATACCTTTTGGGGCCACTGTAGCCTATTGCACACAATGACAACAATAACACGATAATATCACACAAATCTTACTTCATCTCATTTATGTCCGCACAAATATGCATATCTATGAATGTAAATACGCACTTATTGCCAAAAGCAGACTTTGTACTCTATTCTGGGACAAAACAAGTACATTTGAGACTTTCAAAAACTGACCAGAGTTTTGAACAGATCTGTAACATATCTGTTATAAAGCGACACCATTTATTTACATGTGAATAAATCAACTGATTAGTGGCCTTTTCAAGACCTAAAATCAATGGTCCAGGAAAGAGAGAGTACTCTTGTATTTCTCCTTTATTTAATTCTCTTGATTCAAATAATCAGTTCGATTGTTGTATTGAAATGAATGTGAAGTATTGTGGGCTAATCCTAACGAATCATTTGGCTGAATTCAGAATACTATCACACTACTCTTGCTTTTCCCCTGCCATACAAAAACAGATTCCTATTCTGAAATCCTGTGTTTTTTGATAGTTTGCTGCCTCCCTGTGGTTCAGTGATAGGCTGCCTAGTAAATAAAGCAACCTTTTAAGTTAGTTATTTGAGAGTTATAGAATTATGAGAGTAACGTAAAGTTCATTATTTGTTCCAAAAATCTGATGTCCGAGAAAAAAAGCCAGCATATCTTACTACTAATCAGATCAGCCGCTGTAAAGCCTAAAATCTGCACTACACAATTGCAAACACTAGATGGCGACAACGTCGCAAAGATGAAACAATAGGCACTTGCATTATTATTTTTCATAGATATGATTAAACATTATGCTACAATATAATTATAACCTTTACTAAACTATATACAACACATTATTATCAAATATAACAATACTGAAAAAAATGTGTAACAAATTTAGTCACACAAGAACTTGGATAATCCATAAAATACACATTTTATTGCATTAGATAACAAAATATCAATCTAAGTCACATTTATTTTAAAGAAAGATGAGCAAAAATGATGCTTTCTAATGCAGTAAAATGCAGTAAAATTCAAATATGAACCTTAATATAAAACCCCTGCACTGACCACGAGTCTTTGTAACGGAGAAAGCGTTAGCCACGTAAATTATATGACGTATCTTGTTATTATAGGGAGACACGGGCTAGTTTACTTCATAGTGAGAGACTTTCTGTGGACACAGACCTGGAAAAAACATTTTCACCATTAAAGGCCAATTGCTAAGGGTTTAGTTACTGTTTAGTTATCGCTTATAGCGTAAACATGAATGAACATCAGAAGGAATGTCGTTTCAAGCGCGAAAAGACGTGAGTACACAATTATTCAAGTTGAAGTTCACCAACGTTAATCTACTAGCTTTGTCGGACAAAATGGCGGATTCGTGGGTTATGATTGGTCAGATCGCCTGTCAATCAAACTGCTAAGGGTCAATTAATGTTGATTTTTGCGCGAACGTCGCATGCAAATCTCACCAAAATAAACAAAAACGCCCACTAAGGAATTTTCTAAAAATATCATCTTTTGTGTTCCACAGAACTAGCCTATTCCTATAAGGTTCATACAAGTGTTTGTGTAACTGCACTGTTAAAATCCTTACTGAATCCAGACAAATGTGCCCACTAAATCCTGTGGTCTCCCCCACTTTCCCTATTTGTTAATCTCTCTTATAAGGCCCAGTCCAGATCATTCACTAGGCACTATAACATAATGCCCCCTCCCCTGTGGAGTAAAGTCCTGCTCCACTACTGCGTCACACAGCAGCTACATGCGCCCTTATGAGTGCGCTCGGTAGTAATATCACTGCACTAAATATGTGAGCACATCATCTGCCGCTGATCGGCGACGCCACACGCAGTACGCACTACACGCACTAGATCTGTTCTACAGGTACAGAAGATGGACGTGAAGGATCAAGGCGCACAAATGGAGCCTCTGCTGCCCGCGGTAAGACTCTCCTTTATAACGCAGGGAATGCAGAGCACTACATCTGTCTGATCAGGGATCGTATGTTCTGATTGAAGGGATGCGAGCGAGACCTTGACAGACGGAATGACTTACGCTCGTTGCTCGTGAGGGCTTTGCGCATCTGCGGCTCGAAGGCGTCACGCATGTTACAGTTTTACTGCATTGCATGTTGGAGATTTTTATTAACCCGTGAGGGTCTGTTCGCCACAGGTTTTATTACATAAATGTGTGTATTTACATGTTAAACTTCAAGATGTCTGGATGGAATGGCGATCTTGATGAGAAAGTTGATTTTGAGAAAACTTACGCAAACTCACGTATGAGAAATAAATATTAAAATCAGAAGAAAGAGGAGATTTTTTTTTTTTTTTTTTTAAATAATAATTGTATTTTTTTTCCCCATGACATTCATGCTAAATTCTTCCTAATATTACTGGGATGTGAAAATTTAATTAGCCTGATTTTAAAATGTGAATTTATTTGATATAATGCCATTAATTTGTTAACACTTTATTTTACAGTGCTGTAGTTACATTGTAATTACTCAAATAAGCACTGAGTACTATTAATTAACTACATGTACTTACAATAGAGTTACGGTTAGGGTTAGTTACTTGTAATTATGCATAATTTACGGTTATAACTATAGTATAACGTGTAACTATGGCACTGTAAAATAATGTGTAATCATCTTATTACTCTCAGTCATTGTATTGCAGTAACTTTAATACAGTAGAATTATTACTGTATTACAGTAATGAGAATCAATTAAATCATCTTAATGCCATACAATTTTTAATGTTCCTCAAAATAGGATTTATATGCAAAATATTATTTCTTTATTCTTTATTTTTAGTCAAGTCACCTTTATTTTTAGAGCACTTATACTGTTTTTTTCTAAGCAGCTTCACGGCAATAAAAAGAATCAATTATGTAAACATCAAATATGAGACAAATTCAAATGAACAGACAATAGTATTCAGCTCAATTCAGTTCAGTGTTGATTCAATTCAAAAACTAAATCAATTATGAAACGAGTTCAATTCGGTTATAAGCAGCTTTGTAAAACAATAGTGTCATTATTCAGATTGAGTCAGTTCAATGTTGATTCAGTCGAGTTCAATAACTGTAAAGTTCATCAATGAAACAACTGTAAAACAATAATGTCATTATTCAGATTGAGTCAGTTCAATGTTGATTCAGTCGAGTTCAATAAGTGTAAAGTTCATCAATGAAACAACTATAAAACAATAATGTCATAATTCAGCTTGAGTCAGTTCAATGTTGATTCAGTCGAGTTCAATAACTGTAAAGTTCATCAGTGAAACAACTGTAAAACAATGAGGTCATTATTCAGATTGAGTCAGTTCAATGTTGATTCAGTCGAGTTCAATAACTGTAAAGTTCATCAGTGAAACAACTGTAAAACAATAATGTCATTATTCAGCTCGAGTCAGTTCAATGTTGATTCAGTCGAGTTCAATAACTGTAAAGTTCATCAATGAAACAACTGTAAAACAATAATGTCATTATTCAGATTGAGTCAGTTCAATGTTGATTCAGTCGAGTTCAATAACTGTAAAGTTCATCAATGAAACAACTGTAAAACAATGAGGTCATTATTCAGATTGAGTCAGTTCAATGTTGATTCAGTCGAGTTCAATAACTGTAAAGTTCATCAATGAAACAACAATAAAACAATAATGTCATTATTCAGCTCGAGTCAGTTCAATGTTGATTCAGTCGAGTTCAATAATTGTAAAGTTCATCAATGAAACAACTATAAAACAATAATGTCATTATTCAGCTCGAGTCAGTTCAATGTTGATTCAGTCGAGTTCAATAACTGTAAAGTTCATCAATGAAACAACTGTAAAACAATAATGTCATTATTCAGATTGAGTCAGTTCAATGTTGATTCAGTCGAGTTCAATAACTGTAAAGTTCATCAATGAAACAACAATAAAACAATAATGTCATTATTCAGCTCGAGTCAGTTCAATGTTGATTCAGTCGAGTTCAATAATTGTAAAGTTCATCAATGAAACAACTATAAAACAATAATGTCATTATTCAGCTCGAGTCAGTTCAATGTTGATTCAGTCGAGTTCAATAACTGTAAAGTTCATCAATGAAACAACTGTAAAACAATAATGTCAGTTTAATGTTGATTCAGTTTTCAGTTTGATTCAGCAGCTCTACAAGTATAGTGTTGTTATTCAGTTTGAGTCAGTTCAGTCTGGATTCAATTGAAATATTGAATTAAGGTGAAATTTTAGTGACACATATACAATTACTAATAAAGCATCTGTAAGTAGCACATCTCCTAATGTCTTCTCAATATAAATTGCAGTAGATGATAGTCTGTGTTTAATCCAGGATCTAATGATCCTCTCAGAGAGCCATTTCGACAGATGTCAGCGTCATTTTAATTCACAAATCAGATGAGAGCCATTGGGACTGGAGATTATCTGTGACACTGGGGCAATAGAGCAGGAAGTGAGGTATCACATGATGTTTACTGTTTTATTCTGTGACATATAAAATGTAAACAACTCAAGGGCATTGAAGTCATAAAGGCTCATAAAGATTCTCAACTGGGTTTGCTTCAGTTGCACATCAAGTGGTGACCCAAAATCAAACATTGATATTTGTATTCATTTAATATTGAGATCTACCAGTTGAGGACCACCGATCTAAAGTGGCTTTCAGTGGATTGTGAGACATCTGCTTAATAAGCGGTTGAAGGCTCAAGCACGTCATACTGAAACCCGATTGTAATTGTTAAAATTTCCAAGGATCAGGATTCTGGTTCTAATAGTGATCAGGCAGACCAAACCATAAGTCATACAGACTTGAAACTTTTGAGGGATGGTAGTACAATCTACAATGTCACCAAGGCTCGCCTCGATTGGCCTGACGGGGGCAGTACAGCGGTGAAAAGTACGAAATTGCTCTTGACTCCTGAAGCGTTAGGCGTAGACTCAAGTATCTCAAATCATTGGAATCCTTGGCTCCAGATGGACAAATTCGGTCGTCGTTCTGGCGAAATGTTTGGGTATTTCGGAATTTTTAGTGAACTAGTCCTAGGTTTTTGGCCCAATTGGAACCAAACTAGTGCAGCAAGAATCTCTAGAGTCTAATTGTCAATAATTATCAAAAAAAAAGTCGAAAATTTCTATTCACGGTCCCTAAGGGTTGCCAAAACGTTCAAAGTGGGCGGAGCCGGTTTACTAAAATGGCTATAACTCGTGAATGGAATGAGATATTTTCTTCAAACTTGGCACACCTGTGTAAGAGCTCAATCTGTGGTCATATGAAAAAGTTTGCGGCGACCGGGCACTTGGTGGCGCTATAACATGAAAAAAATGGCTGTAACTACTTCACCATCTGTCTGATTGACTTGAAAATTGGCGTGCAGTGCTTTTGTCCAAGGTGCCATGATTATCTTTGAGGACACTGATGTATCTCAAAAAACATGTCCATCATAGGCTATCAGACAAGGTAAACAGAGGCCGATCGGACGGAAACTCACTGGGCCTGTTTAACTCACAGCTCCAGTGGCCTGTGAGAAATTCAGCAACTGGGGCCGCCTTGGCGTTTTTTCACATGCATAAAGGATTGTGTATCATGCGATTTTTCGCACACGTCCATGACATTCACACCACATGGTAGAATTGATCATTCTGAGCAAGGACTGCCACTGTCAATTGAATAATTGGCGATTATTGGCGATATTGGCGATTATTTAAAAAACCAACTTCGGCAAACTAGTCCTAACTTTTTGGCTCAAACTCGATAAAACCACTGGGGCACAATTCTCAGGACTCTCTAGGTCAATAGTTAGCAAAAAATGTTGAATTTTAGCCTTTTTAATAGCTATAGCAGGTTCATTTAGAAAATAGGCGTGGCCAAGTCTATCCAAAAGCCTATCACTCCTAAATGAAAACTCAGAACTTCGCATGATTTGGTGAGCACATGCGGCACATGATTCTAAAGAAGCATGCAAAGTTTTATCGAGATCGGCCCATAGGTGGGGATATAACTGTTAAAAAGGTGTAAAACTTATGTATTTCTATGGCAAATGCCATGAAATGGCTGGTCTTCTTCCTGCCTGATTTGTGCAGCTATTCTCAAAATTGGGTGTGCATATGCGTCACATGATTGTAAAGAAGCATTTTTATGGACATCTCGCCATGGGTGGGGCTATAACTGTTAAAAAGTGTAAAAACCATTTATTTCCTATGACAAATTGCCTGCATTGGCTGTAAATGGTCAGTTTAACCCCAATAATTGCTGCTTGCAGCTATATTTCTCAGGTATAAATGGAGCATGTGCATAGTTTAATGTAGAACATCAAAACATTATTCCTCTCTAGTGTCTTGATAAACCCTGCAAGCTTCACATTAGCAGCCCAGATCTTTGCTCATAAAGCTGTACCGTACCTCATGCTGGCAGGAGTGTCTCTGACAGGCCTAGTTTTATCAAGCGTATAGAGCTCATTTGCACTTGTCCAGCTGCAGTGGACTCTATTTTTGTTTGACGTGACGAATGGCGGTCCAAGCTTGGCTGTGGTTCATTTCTGGACGGGGTTGGTGACTGAGTGAGCCGAATAAGTTTCAGAAGATATATTTCAGAAAATATCCTTTAAAGGGCTTAAATAATATAATGCAATGTAAATGTGATAAAAAATATGTCTGGAGAGTGCAAGAGTGCATTGAAGAGTTTAACCCTATAAAGCCTACTGTATCGAATTTGATACACAAGGCCTGACCACAGAATATACTACACGCCTTCTGTCATCTGATTGATAATTCAGGCTTTTTAGCAAGTAAAAGCCTTTTAGTATAATTGTAAAATCTTCAGCTCATGGTTCATGTGTCTTTCTGCTGTGAAATCTTTAATGATTTTTATAAAGTAAACGTAAGAATAACTTGTAATACTTCAAATTGAACATTTCATCAGCTTCTGCACTAAATTTTATATTTTTGCTCAGTTTGAGACTCTAAAATTTGACGTTTTTTTTCTCTTTGAGTATGAGCTCCATAATCTCACTTTATCATATATGAGACAAAAAAACACATGCAAACCTTTTATTTTTTAGATTTTGGCCAAAGGTTCAGTAAACTGTTACATTATTTATTTAAAAAATCTGACTGTTATTTAATATACCAGGGTTATATCTTATTATATATATTGCTAAAGATTTAAAGTAAGACTTAGTGTAAATCTTTAAGATGTTAGTGAGATGGAATAAAGCAGCATTGGATTCAAAGTCCCTTCAGACCAAACCCAGTGACCCTGAGCCGCTGAGTGTGTATTTGTGTGTGTTGGAGACTTGTACTGCTGTACAAGTAAAATGTAGAAAATGTACGTTTAATCATTGAAGCAAGCAACTCTAATCACTCCAGAACTTTTCTTTTCATTATTCATCCAGTGTTGGCAGAAAAGGAGCTTTTAAGTGACCCTTAAAACAGTTCTGAGCGGGTTTGTGGTTTAAAGCACCTTAGCACATGTTTAAGTAAGGATATCTGCCGTATCAGAGTTGTTTGTGGGATGCTGTGTCACCTTTCCAGCACATTTGATTTAAGGGTCAGTGATGTGATGCTCTTTCTGTCTTGATCTATTTCTATCACGACAACTCTCTGAGTGTTTGGCATGGTAATGGATATGGCAATGTTGATATGTTTGGTGGAATAGATCTGCTACGTTGCTGCTGCTGCAGAGCAAGTACGGGACTTTCTACTGCCAATACACGCTGCTGCTATACAAAATAGCATACATGAATTACCTTTAGTAGATCTATCCATGTGGAGCTGGGGAAGGTGGAGGGCACTGCACTGCAACTGCTACGGCAAAAGCTGATCAAGTATTTAAAGGTTGAGCAGTGAGCTCATTGGCTGGCTGATACAGCAGGAACCAATCAGCTGTGCCTCATAGAGAGTGATGTGATTGCTGGCAGATTGAGTTAAAGGGATAGTTCACCCTAAAATGAAAATTATCCCATGATTTTCTCACCCTCAAGCCATTCTAAGTGTATATGACTTTCTTCTTTCAGACAAACATAATCTGAGTTATATTAAAAATATCCTGACTCTTCCAAGCTTTATAATGGTAGTGAATGGCGTTCTTGATTTAGGAAGTAGGGCTGCACAGTTTATCGCACGATACAAAAAATAACGATTATCACTTAAAACGCGATTATGAAATTGCAAAGGCTGCGATTATTTTTTATGCACAGCTTGTCAGTGAAGTACGGCTCCAAATGTTAATCCATCAGAAAGCACTGCGAGTTTGAGTCACTTATAATGTCCATTTGAAAAAGCAGCGCACGTCAAACATCTTTCCAGTCATGGGAAGTATTTATTAACATCTTGTCCAACAAGTTATACATTTAATAACGTTTTTACTCCAAATTCACTTCATAATGACAGTTGAGCTTCTGTGAGATGATGAGGCTTCTTACACAGAATAAGGCAGTCGTGTGTGTATTAGTCATGTTTAATCAATCAAAGCGTTTCTGTTTATTCAGCTACAGCAATATGAAGCATTATCTTCTTCTGCTGCAGGGCAAATTTTCAGTTTCTGCACAAGAGCGCCCTCTGGCTTTCAGATGGAGAAGCATTTACTACTGATCACAGAGCCGTACAGCTCTGACAAGCTGCGCGTTAAATAATCGCAGTCTTTGCCAAATCGCGATAAATCATGCAGCCCTATTTTGAAGCCCAAAAAAGGGCATCCATCCATCATAAAAGATATCCAAGAGGTTAATAAAGGCCTTCTGAAGTGAAGTGATCAGTTTTTGTAAGAAAATTATCCATATTTAAAACTTTATAACTAAAATAACCAGCTTCCGGAATTTTTCATTTTTGGACATACTAGTCCTTTAAGGACCTATGAGCCTGCGCCACCTACAGTTTCATGACAGAACTGTGTATTAATTTGTTCAAAAATATATTAAAACGTTTATTTAGACAATGACTTGATTACACCTTAAAGACATGTTATTGAATTAAATGAATTTTTAAAATATATTTTATGTGGTTTTTTTTTGTGGCACTTCAACAAAGAAAAGAAAGGAAAGCAAAAAGGTCTGACCAAAAGGTTGAAACTCTGATTGGTGTAATTATTTATTTTGGCGGGAAAAAGCAGTTAAACAATTTTATATAATTTGTAATTGTAACGAAGTTCTTAAGAACGGGAAGAAGGAGGCGGGAACGGCAAACGTTCAACATGACTTTAATCCAAAGTAAACAAACAATAAAACGAAAGTAAAAGGGCGGCAGTTCCTCACGGCGACTGCCGCCCACACAAACATAATAAAAACACAACATAAAATCCAGGCCTGGTCCTCTCTCGTCCTTCATTGTCGTCGCTCCTCTTTTATGCTTCCAGAGCTCCTTCGTGAGAGATACGAGACCGGTGTAGCGCGCAGCTGACGCTCATTATCTCTCGCGTCACCGGCCTCGCGCCGTTCCCTCACGGCTCTCGCCCACCCTGCTCGTCACAAACATATTATTTTATATAAATTTATTAGGGGTGCAATGGTTCAGTTTTTATCAGGGTTTTCGGTACAGTTGCAGTAGTTTTCAAGAACAGAAATTGAATAAAATAGCTAATCAAATGAAAAATAACAATGCATATAATCTTCACTGTATGAATTAAATAAAGATTAGTCATTATTAATTAAATTACAAAAGCTATTCAGTCTAGAGCAGTGAGTGATTTCCTTGTCTTTTGTTGTTTGATTAACATTAAAAAGCCTTTTGATTTAAAAGCTTTAAGACATAATCCAGTACACTGATACTGAACACATGCGTTCTCTCTCGAGTGTTTAAGTTCACTTAAGACATAACTTACTATGTTTGCCCAGATACTCGCCATTTTTGTGTGAATTTGTCCGTTCAAGTGCTAGTCTTGAAAGAGAATTCAATATTTGCGCGCCGAGAACTGTTACACCCCTAAAATGTATTATTTAATTTTAAAAGTAGTATTTTATATACATTTATAATATTATTAATATAATTCAAATTCAAAGTCAGCGTGGTGTTAGCAATGCAGGATAGTCATGTGACAAAAAAAAAAGAAGCAAAACGAGAAAAGGACCCCTGCAGACTCTCATAATTGTTTGTTAAGGTCAGTAACTCGCTTTCATACATTTTGACCTTTTTCTGTCGTGCCAAGGTTAGTTTAAATATGTTAGAGTAATAATTTAAAAGGTCATGATATTTGTTAAAAAAAACTTCTGATGAAGAAACTGCAGATTTTATATTATTGAACGGTTATACTAAAAATTTCACACTTGCATTTTGAAGCACACACGATGTTGTCTGGTATCACAGGACAATATAATGATGGCTTTTTCAAAGCTCTCTGCTAAGACAAAGCTAAGCTTTATTATTCAGATTACACTGAAAAACATTTTCCGCTCAGCGTGAGTCAAAGCTGCTTATTATTGCTTAATGGAAAATAAACAGTGAGCTGTACAGAGACTTACATCTGTTGATAGTGATTATGTCATGCTGAACCAGGTAAACGGCGCCTCCAAGACAATGATAGACGTGAGCCAATTATGTGTATTGTTCGGACTAATCCGGTGTCGTAGTCAAGAGCTTGTAATCTCGATATGAATTCAGTGAATGTACTGATATGTATCAGGAGTAGAATAAAAATATGTCCTAAGTCGTCTCCCTCTGTTTTTGGATAATCCGCTAGAGATGCTCATGTAATGGCCTTTAGCGGAGATTAAGCATGTACGGAAGGCTTCTGAGATTGTTTTAAAACTAATTGGTGCTTTTTGGATATCCAGGATTATTGTGTTTGAAAGGCAAGATGTCCTGGAACCTTGTCTGTACCTTTACCTTTTCTGGGGTAAAATTAGACCTAGAAGAAATCCAAAACGCCGCAGCTTTAGTGCCTGTAAAGGTACAACAGTAGATGGCGATAAAGCTGACTTTTATGTTAAAAGATGTTTTTTTTTAGTAAATATTCAGTCTCATGCGTGTTTGTATGGCGCGAAACATCAGGCATAACATTACGACCACCTTCCTAATATTGTGTTGGTCCTCCTTTTGCTGACCCGTCGAGGCATGGACTCCTCGAGACCCTGAAGGTGAGCTGTGGATCTGCACCAAGATGTTCGCAGCAGTAAATTGCGAGGTCGATCCTACACGGATCGGACTTGTTTGTTCAGCACGTCCCACAGATGATCCATTGGATTGAGATCTGGGGAATTTGGAGGTCAAGTCAACACCTCAAACTCGTGGTTGTGCTCCTCAAACCATTCCAGGACCATGTGTCAGGACGCATTATCCTACTGAAAGAGCCACAGCCACCAGGGAATACCGTCTCCATGATGGTCTTCAACAATGTTTAGGTAGGTGGTGTCAGAGTAACATCCTCATGGATGGCTGGACCCAAGGTTTCCCAGCAGAACATTGCTCAAAGCATCACTTCCTACGCCAGCTTACCTGCTTCCCATAGTGCATCCTTGTGTTCCCCAGGTATGCGCTCCCGGCCATCCATGTGATGTAGAAGAAAACGTGATTTACCTTCTTCCATTGCTCCGTGGTCCAGTTCTGACGCTCACATCCCACTGTTGGCTCTTTCGGCGGTGGACAGGAATCACTGGTTTGCGTCTACACAGCTTCATGGTTTGGACCTCATGGGTCAGCCTTCGCTCTCCACGTGCATCGATGAGCCTCGGCCGCCCTGTTGCCGGGGTCCTTACGCTTGGACCACTTTTGATAGAGACTGACCACTACAGACCAGGAACACCCCACAAGAGCTGCCGTTTTGGAGATGCTCTGAGCCAGTCGTCTAGCCGTCACAATTTGGCTCTTATCAAACTCGCTCAGATCCTTACGCTTCCTGCTTCTAACACTTCTAAACATTCCCTTGCTGCCTAATATATCCCACGCACTAACAGGAGCTGTGATGAGGAGATAATCAGCAGGTCCGTGTCATAATGTTATGCCTGATCGGTGTAGACTCATCATGGCGTTGCAAATGCGCACTAGGTATTTTTGAATCCGATTGAGAAAATCGTCAGATTCAACGCTTAATTTGTTTCCTGTTGATCAGATTATTTAAGGTCTACACACCACCCCTTTCAATCCAATCGAAATTTCATTCAGATCGAGCTCAGTCGGATCAGTTGAGGTGTTTACATGAAGGATTTTCAGTCCATTTGTCCCTTCGCCGGCAGTTTGATTGACAGGCGATCTGACCAATCATATCCCCAAATCCGCCATTTTATCTGACAAAGCAGTCAGGGGAGTTAGTAGATTAACGTTGGTGAACTTTAACAATTGTGTGTCCTCACGTCTTTCCACACTTGAAACAACATTCCTTCTGATGTTCATTCATGTTTATTTGATGCTATAAATGAACTAGTATGAAGAGATGATCGGTTCACGAGGAGCAACAGCGATCTGTCACCACACATTAAACACACACTAGACGCTATTTATTGATTAAACTTCTTTAAAAAATTACAATATTTTAAATATGAAACTGTTTCATATGTTCCTCTTTGCTCCACGATGTATTTTTCACTGCGTGAGAACATGATGTGTGGCGTGAGAGCGCATGGCTTGTCGGACATAGCAACAGTAACCAAAGGGGGCGGGTCTTTGCGAAGGGTCAAATGATGCATCGATCTGATTGTTTGAATGCATGAAAATGTAGTTAGTGGTGTGTGATTGCTTTCAGTTCAAAGTTATCATATATATATATATATATATATATATATATATATATATATATATCAGTAGTCAACATTTGAAGTGGATCAAAACCTTTTATCAAAGTTGTCCTAAAACCTTTCCTCTTTGATTAGCATATGTTCACTAATATATATATATATATATATATATATGATTGTAGTTCATGTCTGAATGCTCAAACTACACATATGGTGTCAATTTAATACGCTTTTGTTTAACACAGTTTAAGTGCACTGAAAGTACGCAAGCTGCATTTTTAATTTGAATGAAATGCATTAGTTTGCATCAGCGTGACGGAGTGAATCTCCAGCACTTTCTCAGATTTTGAAATGATTCTGACAGATGTCAGCAGTGTTCATTTGCATACAGTTCAGCATTGTGTGACTTTTTGGACTCTCTCACCACTTGCTGTGCTCTGCTGTCAATCCCACAATTCTCAGCCTGTGAGTAATGTCCCTTAGAAAGTGAACTGAAAACACCCGGCCAGCTCCGCTCGCTTTGCACCAGTTGACAAGAACGGTCAGCAATAGTTTTTAAGTGTACTTATATATATATATTTCATGAAAATAATTAGAGGGGAAAAATAATGCATATCCAGGGCTGGGTGGGTTACTTTTAAAATGTATTTCACTACAGATTACAAAATACATGCTTTAAAAAGTAATTTGTAACATATTTCGTTACATTACTCAAGTTTAGTAACTTAATCTAAATATTTTAGAATACTTTGGAATACTAATAAGTGTGGAACAAACACAAAAAAGGTAAATGCAAGTTTTTATCTCACAATTCTGACTTTTTCCCTCAGAATTGCGTGATATATATATATATATATATATATATATATATATATATATATATATATATATATAAAGTTGCAATTGCGAGTTATAAAGTCAGAATTATGAGATATAAACTTGCAATATTGAGAAAAGTCAAAATTATGAGATATAAACTGACAATGTTGAGAAAAGTCAGAATTATGAGATATAAACTCACAATATTGAGAAAAGTCAAAATTATGAGATATAAACTCACAATATTGAGAAAAGTCAGAATTATGAGATATAAACTCACATACTAAATTCACAATTGCAAGAAAAAAAGTCAGTTTTGCAAGTTTATATCTCCCAATTCTGACTTTATAATTTGCAATTGTGAGTTTAAATCTCGCAATTCTGAGAAAAAGAAGTCAGAATTGTGAAACACAAACTCACAATTGATCAGAAAAAAAACAAATTGTGAGAAAAAGTTGCAGTGACGAGTGAATTATAAAATGACTCACAAAACATGAAAACAGTCGTGGATCATCAGGTCATGACAGGACAGTTCAGTTCACAGTTGGGCAATTTTTTTTAAATAAATTCAGTCATTTTGTCTTGTTCAGGACAGAACTAAATAAAAATAACAACATTTTTATGATCCTCTTAAAAGTATTAAAATGTTGATGAAACTGAACTCCTCTTTTTCAGACTGTCAGAGTCAGAGAATCACCAATCGCTGTTTAAATGACATTAAAATTCAAAGTAATCACTTTGGTAATCTAAAACACTTTTCAGATGTAACTGTAATCTGATTACCACCCATTTAAAATGTAACTGTAATGAAATACAGTTACTCAAATTTTGTATTTTAAATACGTAACTAAGTTACTTGTATTTCGTTACTCCCCAACCCTGTTCATAGTAGGGAATAGTTAATCAAAATAAACCTGAAATCGTGATATGGCTCAGTGAGACTATCAAATCACAAAGGCTGCAATTTAATTAAATAAATATATGCATTGCATGTTTCAGAGTGAAGTGTGCAAATGACATGAATTTTATCTGTAAATATCTCTATTTTGCAGGTGGTCACCTCTCCTGGAAGACAAAGTGTGGTAAGTAATAATTAATACTCTTTATATTTTCAGATGGTTGATATAATGCCAGAATCGTGTCGCATATTGGACTGGATCATACATGGATTGGATTCACAAAGAAACTGCCAATATATTTTGATTGGGTGGTCCTGGAATGCTCTTCTAAATTCTGCAAGCATGAATTATTTGTGAATATAGACACAGATGCATGATCGGGGAAGGACAATTCACAGCCATCAAAAATAAAAAAGCACAGTATGTTTGATCTAGTGCAGCAGTTTCTTCCTCACATTGTTTTTCTCAGTATGCGCCTTATGTATTCAGACAGCACTGTAGCGTCTAGATGCCAAAAGGTCACAGATGTTATAAATCTGTCATCTGTCAAAGGATGCTACTCACCACATGCTCATTTTGCTTCTTTTTTCTGCAGGTTTTTAGTCAGAAAAGTCCTTGAAACGTCAGCGTAGTTACAGTAATCTAGCTGAGAGTACATGTTTTTAAATCATTCTTGTCTGATCTTATAATGCAGAATTATTAGATGGGCTTTTTTTGGGAGGGTTTTCATTAAATTATTCATTGATGTATTGTTTTGGTTGACGGCATATTTTTAAGAGAGGAAAATCCCGCAGCAGAAGATCAGTGAAATGCATCACACCGACACTCAAATCGAATCTCCTCTGTTGTCTGAGAGCTTTTGATCTGCTTCTATATTTGTTCTGAATCTGTGTTACACAAGCTAACGCCTGTACTAATGTCAGACAGGGACAGGAAAAGGTGAAGGATGAATGGTTTTTCACAGTATTGTTTTGTTGTGCAGGATAGTGTGCCATTTTAAAAATTGTTTTCCGGACCTGGGACGGCCTCACATCGAAATTGTTGTTATGTAGAGTGAAAATCATTCACAAGTAACTCGTTCACATCAAATCATTTTTTATAGTTAATTCTTTTCCAGTATTCCTGTACCTTATATATATATATATACTGGTTACTTTTCAAATGTATTTCACTACAGATTACAAAATACATAATTTAAAAAGTAATTTGTAACGTATTTCATTAGATTACTCAAGTTTAGTAACTTAATCGAAATACTTTAGAATACTTTGGAATACTAATAAGTGTGGAACAAACACAAAAAAGGTAATTGTGAGTTTTTTCTGACTTTTTTCTCAGAATTGTGTGATATAAAGTTGCAATTGACCCTTCGCAAACAGTTTGATTGACAGGCGATCTGACCAATCATAACCTTGAATCCACCATTTTGTCCGTCAAAGCAGTCGGGGGAGTTAGTAGATTAACGTTGGTGAACTTGAACTTGATAAATTGTGTGTACTCACATCTTTCCGCGCTTGAAACAACATTCCTTCTGATGTTCATTCATGTTTATTTGATGCTATAAATGAACTAGTATGAAGAGATGATCGGTTCACGAGGAGCTACAGCGATCTGTCACCACACATTAAACACACACTAGATGCTATTTACTGATTAAACTGCTTTAAAAAATTACAATATTTGAAATATGAAACGGTTTCATATGTTGTCAGTGTCCTCTTTGCTCCAGGATGTATTTTTCACTGCGTGAGGACATGATGTGTGGCGTGAGAGCACATGACTTGTCGGACATAGCAACAGTAACTAAAGATCAGTATAAAGTCAATATCAATTTTGAGATATAAACTCACAGTATCGCAGTATTACTCGCAGATATAAACTCAATTTTGAGAAAAAAAGTCAGAATTGTGAAAAAAGACAAAATTGTGAGATATAAACTTGCAATTCCCTCCCCAAAAAAGTCGGAATTGCACATTTTTATCACGCAATTCTGATTTTATAACTTGCAATTATTATTAAATATTAGAACTTGCAAATATTGCATATTCTTCAAGGGGAATAAAACTTATGAGCAGAAATGTAGCTTAGGATGCTTTTGCAGACTGTCAAAGTCGGACAATCACTAATTAATTGACCCTTTGCAAAGACCCGCCCCCTTTAGTTACTGTTGCTATGTTGGATAAGTCATGCGCTCTCACGCCACACATCATGTTCTCACACAGTGAAAAATACATTTCACAAGCAAAGAGGACACTGACAACATATGAAACAGTTTCATATTTAAAATATTGTAATTTTTTAAAGAAGTTTAAACGATAAATAGCGTCTAGTGTGTGTTTAATGTGTGGTGACAGATCGCTGTAGCTCCTCGTGAAGCGATCATCTCTTCATACTAGTTTATTTATAGCATCAAATAAACATGAATGAACATCAGAAGGAATGTTGTTTCAAGCGCGTGAGTTCACAAGTTCAAGTTCACCAACGTTAATCTACTAACTCCTCTGACTGCTTTGACGGATAAAATGGCGGATTCGGGGTTATGATTGGTCAGATCGCCTGTCAATCAAACAGTTTGCGAAGAGTCAATTGCCCATCACAGTTTACATTAATGTTTAAATGTAATAAATGACATTAAAACTCAAAGTAATCACTTTGGTAATCTAAAATACTTTTTGAATGTAATTGTAATCTGATTACCACCCATTTAAAATGTAACTAATGAAATAGTTGCTCAGATTTTGTATTTTAAATACGTAACTAAGTTACATGTATTTCGTTCCTCCCCAACCCTGCGTGTGTGCGTGTGTGTGTGTGTGTGTGTGTGTGTGTGTGTGTCCGGTCAAATATTGTGGTGAAAACTGCAAATCATATCATCATATGACATCATCATCTCATCAGTATATGCATTTGTTACCAGTGCCAAATTTGCCAAATTTGTTAAAATTTATATGAAATAGACATGTTTTTCCTGTCTGTTGTCGGTGAGGTCACAGCTCAGGATAGACAGTCAGAGTATCAGTATTTTCATGATGTCGTGTTTCTCTGGCTCGAGATTGATTAGTCATATTTTCGGCTGAAGTTATTGGCTCAACTAGTTCTTCCAGGTGGTCAAACACCAGCCAAGAACTGCCACGGAGGAGAATGGAAATGCAGATAGTGTTTTCCATGAATATTAGACCTCCTTGGTGAGAATGTAGAGAGAGAGAGAACAAGGTCAGGCCTTTTCTGACAGGTCAGCAGTTTACTCCCAGCATGCCTCTTGGGAGGAGGCGGGCAGAATACAGTGGTACAACACCAGGAGCAGAAGCAATTCCCCCCTATGAGAGAGAGAGACAGCGCAAGATAAAGACAGTGTAAGTTTGCATGCGAGAGATGGTGCTGATGTCACTGCTGTAATCGCTGGAGTAAGCTGCGTGTGTGTGTGTGTGTGTGTGTGTGTGCATGAGTGTGTTGTGCATGCGCCGAAGTTGGAGATCAGTTGCAGTGCATGAGGTGAAACCGTCCTGACTAACTCTGGAGCTGAACAGAAAGACTAGGGATATGCAGAATTTGGACCTTTACAGCCGACTGGACACTCAGGTATGACCGGGATGCTTGTTTTTTTTATTGTAGTTGAGCTTTTTAGCATGCAAAAGTTCTAGGAAAGTGTTAATATTGTCAGATAATATGCATTATGCATATGATTTAGAGTGCAATCAGAGCAAATTGCAGTAGTGCACCACAGAATTGTGGGTGATGTAGTCCGTCTGTGAGCGCAGCGAATGCAGCAGTGTTTTCTGCAGGCTGAATGTCATTGATCAGATGCGGGTTAGTGCTGTGGAGGAGGGGCTCTGGAAGCCGCGCTGCTACAGTTAGAAGCAGGTTAGCGTGCTGCAGATGTCGGCCAAGACCTCCCATGAATCCAGCACAGATCTCTGACTCTGTCGAGCTTCATCTTCTCTCTGGGACTAGCCTGCTGATCATGAGTTGCATCACATTCTCAGTAGTAAAGATCCTAACATTTTAAGGCACCGGACATGATCCAAAAGGTTCTAACCCTATAAAGCTGTATGATTGATACGCAAAGGCCTCTAAATGATCAACATGATTAAAACGTCACTGAAAAACCTGTTGCCTTCTGTCATCTGATCGATAGTTTATACTTAGTATAATCGTAAAATGTCTCCCTGCAGCTTGTGGTTCATTCGTCTTTCTGCTGTGAAATCTGATTTTTATGCAGTAACTTTTGCATTGTTAGTAATATGTTAGTAATATTGTTCGAAACGTCAGCAGCTCATTTGCATTTAAAGTGACACACACAAACACGGCGTGTTTTTGCTCACACCCAAATAGGAGCAAATTTGACAAGCGATAATAAATGATCTGTGGGGGATTTTGAGCTGAAACTTCAGACACAGTCTGGAGACACCAGAGACTCTCAATATTGTGAGTTTATATCTCATAATTCTGACTTTTCTCAATATTGTGAGTTTATATCTCATAATTCTGACTTTTCTCAATATTGTGAGTTTATATCTCATAATTCTGACTTTTCTCAATATTGTGAGTTTATATCTCAGAATTCTGACTTTTCTCACTATTTTCAGTTTATATCTCATAATTCTGACTTTTCTCAATATTGTGAGTTTATATCTCAGAATTCTGACTTTTCTCACTATTTTCAGTTTATATCTCATAATTCTGACTTTTCTCAATATTGTGAGTTTATATCTCATAATTCTGACTTTTCTCAATATTGCTCGTTTATATCTCATAATTCTGACTTTATAACTCACAATTGCAACTTTATATCACGCAATTCTGAGGGAAAAAGTCAGAATTGTGAGATAAAAACTTGCAATGACCTTTTTTGTGTTTGTTCCACACTTATTAGTATTCCAAAGTATTCTAAAGTATTTAGATTAAGTTACTAAACTTGAGTAATGTAACGAAATACGTTACAAATGACTTTTTAAAGCATGTATTTTGTAATCTGTAGTGAAATACATTTTAAAAGTAACCCACCCAGCCCTGGTAATATACTATATCGCAAATGCTTGATTGCTTGTAAAATGTAAACTAAAATGTAACTACATTATCACACAGCTCTAATCTGCTCAATGCAACCGTAAGGCATTAAGAAATTATAAACGTTAACTTCATGATTATTTTCTGTAAAGATGTGCATCGTGAAAGCGCAATACAAATAAAATGGACTTGACCTAGAGAAAAAACTCATCTGTGGGCTCTGAACTGCACTGAGCCGCCCTCAATGGATTTGTTCTGCTGCAGCTGATAGGGATATTCTCCTCCATCTGCCACTTTCAGGATGCTCGGGATGATTATCTGCTTCATCCAATTAAATCAATGCGAATCATCACGGGACGCTCGCTGATCTCTCCCCTGTCTGACTGCCCTCATGTTGCTTTTAAAGAGATTCTTCACCCAGAAATGAAAAGTTGGTCATGAATTCTTAATTTGTGGAACATGTTTTAAAGAACAATTGGGTACCAAACCACATTGGACCCCATTGACTTTCATTATATGGACAAAATACAGAATTTTTCCAAAATATCATTTATCAGGTTGGACTATATTTTTAACCCATGATGCATTACAGTTGCAGGCACCTGTGTCCTCAAAATGCATTATTCAGTGCATTTATAGTCTATATTGATTTTATATAGTTGATTTGGATAAAAGCTTCTGCATCATAAATGTGTTCCTAATAGTTTTAGATTGTCGAAGATCCAAATTGGCAAATTGTAACAACATTTTATGCATCCTTTGTGGAAACATTGCGATTGGGGTCAATTAAATATCTTTTAAGATGGCAGACAAAATATGTAGATTATAGACATACTATGCAATGCCAATAAATATCAATAGCACTTCAGTCTAACAGATCAGTATAATAAAAAAATAGAATACCAATATTTATAAGGACTGAGCATTTATGCTTAGAGCCTGGGAGAGAGTTTCATGGAGTTGTTGCCTATGTAGGATGATCCAAATCAGTCATGTTGCGTTTCTATATAATATAATATAAATGTCCACCCTATAGAATGCCGCTCTCGGCATCCCAGCATGCTTTGGGACGGTAATAAAGTCTGTGTTTTGTCAGTATTGCATGTTATACTTTGCCTCGAAACTTTCCATCTTCTGTGAGTTTATCCTTTCACGAGGTTTAAGTGCATAAAAGTCTTTTTTTCCCTATGACTAAGAGGATTTCATGTCAATTTGTGTCCATTTTTTGTAAACAAGCATTAGAATTAAGCGGATGGCTCTTTTGGGGGGAAAAATCCAAAGTTCTTTTTTTTTTTTTTTTTTTTGGACATTTCCACAAAAATGAGATTATATTCAGGAATAATGGACCTGCATACTAAGAAAACAGGAGGTGTAATTATTCAAGTGTTAGTTTTCAGACACTTTTGCAACTAAAATTATACCAAAGCGGTCTCTTCCAGCCAGCTGGAATCCGTCTGATCCTCAAGAGAATAGTGATGAAAAATAAGATGGTGATTTATCTCTTATTCTTCTGTTGCCAGACTTTTGATTATCTGTCTTCATCTGGCCAAGAATTGAAACGTCTGTCTGACCGACATGCTATAACCGGTCAATCGCAGTTTCTTTTTTTACATGCAGTTTACGGGGGGGGGATACGGTTAACTGCCTGGTACCTTGTAAACATGACTTTGCAGCCAGTAGCATTGATCTGAATGTGCAGGCATCCTGAAGTATGGGGTCAGTTACATTGAACCTGCACTGTTTATTGATCGGACAGGGCTTATTTTAAGCACTTGGAACGGTCAGTCCGTCTCAGTCTATTGACTGCAGGATGCAGAACATACAGTGCTGCTATTTATAGCTGTCACGCACAGACCAGCTTTGTGAGACACCCACATTTTATTGCTGTTTAGTAGCTCAGGGGTATTAATAGAGAGTTTATTTTCAAGTTTTTACTTTAGATACACCACCAAACTACATTTTCTGGTTAGTTGGGGTCTGTAGAAATAGTGCCCCTATTATTATTGTTTAAAGTGGTGAAAATCAAGTTTTTAATGTTGTTTGTATGTGTTTGTGGTGTTTTTAATATGCATTACCATTTGCAAATTCATGTCAACACCAAAGCTGAGTATTTTTTCTTTAAAAATTTGGTAAACCAAAAACCTGCAGTTTGAAATCGCTGGTGTTTCTGACAACACAAACTACCTTCGAATCACGTCAACGTACCGGTGGGCTTTAGTGTATCATTAACTATGACCGCTCTGAAGCAGGAGGGTATGGAAGCCCATTTCCGCCACAGAAGATGGGATTATTGCGACTTTCTATCTCACAATTCTGACTTTTTTTCACAGAATTGCGAGATATAAAGTCAGAATTTTGAGTTATAAAGTCAGAATTGTGAGATATAAAGTCAAAATTGTGAGTTATAAAGTCAGAATTGTGAGTTATAAAGTCAGAATTGTGAGTTATAAAGTCAGAATTGTAGATATAAAGTCAGAATTGCGTGATACAAAGTCAGAATTGTGAGATATAAAGTCAGAATTGTAGATATAAAGTCAGAATTGCGAGATATAAAGTCAGAATTGTGAGATATAAAGTCAGAATTGTGAGATATAAAGTCAGAATTGTGAGATATAAAGTCAGAATTGTGAGTTATAAAGTCAGAATTGTAGATATAAAGTCAGAATTGCGAGATACAAAGTCAGAATTGTGAGATATAAAGTCAGAATTGTAGATATAAAGTCAGAATTGTGAGATATAAAGTCAGAATTGTGAGTTATAAAGTCAGAATTGTAGATATAAAGTCAGAATTGCGAGATACAAAGTCAGAATTGTGAGATATAAAGTCAGAATTGTAGATATAAAGTCAGAATTGCGAGATATAAAGTCAGAATTGTGAGATATAAAGTCAGAATTGTGAGATATAAAGTCAGAATTGTGAGATATAAAGTCATAATTGTGAGTTATAAAGTCAGAATTGTAGATATAAAGTCAGAATTGTGAGATACAAAGTCAGAATTGTAGATATAAAGTCAGAATTGTGAGATATAAAGTCAGAATTGTAGATATAAAGTCAGAATTGCGAGATATAAAGTCAGAATTGTGAGATATAAAGTCAGAATTGTAGATATAAAGTCAGAATTGCGAGATATAAAGTCAGAATTGCGAGATATAAAGTCAGAATTGTGAGATATAAAGTCAGAATTGTGAGATATAAAGTCAGAATTGTGAGATATCTGAATTTCAGCTCTTTATCTTCTTCAGTGTTTGATACACAGTAATGATGCCGTCGGTTTTACCGAGTCTCATCCTTTGAAATTGCGTCGAAGTGGATTTGTTTTGACAGTGTCTTCTTGACATGTCGACAACATGAACCAAACTCTTCCAGTCTCAGCTACAACTAGTGTTTGAGGGCGGGAAAAAGTAGACTGTCTGCAAGCAACCAATGACGAGCATAGTCTGGCATTATGCAAATTTGTTACATTGTTACGTTGGTTTGTAACAGGAAGTGAGAGTGGAATTGCTGACGACTCGTTTCCGCAGTTCAGAATCGATTCTTTCTTTTAAGAAACAATAACTTTATTTGTCGTGCACTTTGATCTTTAAAACTCCACAGACCTTTTCAGACAGCTATATTACACATATCCGTGAAAAATAACCCAGGAAAAGCATAATAGAGGCTCTTTAATGCTTTTATTCAGCAAGGACACATTCAATCGAACAGAAGTGACAGTAAAGACTTTTATAATGTTATAAAAAGATTTCCATTTCAAATAAACACTGTTCTTTTGAACTTTTTATTCATCTTACTTGCCTCAAACAAACCTGTGTGTGTGTGTGTGTGTTGTCCCTTTACTGGATTACAGGATGTGTGTAGTTCTCCACACAGAAGAAAAGCGTGTGGCAGTTTAGTCATAAGAAGTGAGGATTCAGGATAAAGAGATTAAACCTCACGCAGATTACATGCTATTCATATTTTAGGCAGGGCAAAAGGCACTCATCTGAGCAAACGCCTTGTGTGTGTGAACACGAGAGAGGTTATATCTGAACCTCATCCTATTGTAAGTAAATTAAGACTTTATTACAATCATTTATAGGGGTTAATAAAGCAATAAGCTACAAGATGCCAACTCGCTCGCAAACCTACAATTTTGAAGCACAAATTGACTACATTCTGCAATGAAATTTAGCTCTGAATCTAATATCTATATTTTAATTGTATTTAAAATATCAATTGATTTGGATTACACAGTTTTAACATAAAATAAAAAACTTAATTGTCATACATAAATTATACGCATAGACAATAACCAAATGCATTACACTGTAAATAACATTTAGCTCTCATCTGTGAGCTACAGTATTTACCGTCAACTGGCCTTCCACACACACACACACACACACTTACTTTGCATTCAGGTTATGCATTTTATATCAGTTCATGATTTAAATTGATCTGGTGACAATCTGTTGAATTGACATGAATATTAAATCCAATATGAAATGAAAATTTAAACACTTAATGCATCTTTGTTTTAAATTTCAGTTACTGTTAGAGTTCAGTTCATGCCTGAATCAGTTCAAAATGTGATTCATTGAATCAATTTGATTAAATTAAACTCAATGATTCATTCAATGTGCCATTTTTCATGTTAAAACGTTAAAAATATTGCTGCATATTACTAATGATGCATATGAATGACAATTATGAAATGTTGCCTTATTTTATATTTTATGTATCTTACACGATTTTGAATCAAATTACGTCATTCAAAAGTCATTCAGAGAAGATACACACAATCATTCTGTGATGAATGATGTTGAACAGTTCAAAACAACTGCATTTATTTTTATTTATTTATTTAAACAGAAATATTTTGTAACAATGTGAAAGTCTTTCCTGTATGGAAGCCTGTTTCCGCCATTGAAAAAAAAAAGAATATTATTGTGACTTTTTTTCTCAGAATTCTGAGATAAAAAGTCAGAATTGTGAGAAAACAAGTCAGAATTGTGAGATAAAAAGTCAGAATTGTGAGATACAAAGTCAGAATTATGAGATACAAAGTCAGAATTGTGAGTTATAAAGTCAGAATTGTGAGATATAAAGTCAGAATTGTGAGTTATAAAGTCAGAATTGTGAGATACAAAGTCAGAATTATGAGATACAAAGTCAGAATTGTGAGTTATAAAGTCAGAATTGTGAGATATAAAGTCAGAATTATGAGATACAAAGTCAGAATTGTGAGATACAAAGTCAGAATTGTGAGATATAAAGTCAGAATTATGAGATATAAAGTCAGAATTGTGAGATACAAAGTCAGAATTGTGAGATATAAAGTCAGAATTATGAGATAAAACGGCAGAATTGTGAGATACAAAGTCAGAATTGTGAGATATAAAGTCAGAATTGTGAGATAAAAAGTCAGAATTGTGAGATAAAAAGTCAGAATTGTGAGATACAAAGTCAGAATTGTGAGATAAAAAGTCAGAATTGTGAGATATAAAGTCAGAATTGTGAGATATAAAATCAGAATTGTGAGATATAAAGTCAGAATTGTGAGATAAAAAGTCAGAATTGTGAGATATAAAGTCAGAATTGTGAGATACAAAGTCAGAATTGTGAGATATAAAATCAGAATTGTGAGATATAAAGTCAGAATTGTGAGATAAAAAGTCAGAATTGTGAGATATAAAGTCAGAATTGTGAGATACAAAGTCAGAATTGTGAGATAAAAAGTCAGAATTGTGAGATATAAAGTCAGAATTGTGAGATATAAAGTCAGAATTGTGAGATAAAAAGTCAGAATTGTGAGTTATAAAGTCAGAATTGTGAGATATAAAGTCAGAATTGTGAGATATAAAGTCAGAATTGTGAGATACAAAGTCAGAATTGTGAGGTAAAAAGTCGCAATAATCTTTTTTTTTTTTTCTTTCCAGTGGCGGAAATGGGCTTCCATATTCCTGTCACTTTAATGATCCTTTCTGAATAAAAGTTTTCTTTCAAACAACAACAACAACAACAAATCTTACGGACCCCAAACTTTTGAATGGCAGTGCAAACATTGAGATATATACTGAATATTATTTTATCCCCCAGTGTTTAAATAGTTAGTGTGTATGTGTGCAGTGGTAGTATTGTATTATTTTACTCTCTTATGTAATTGCTCTGAGGATTGATCTTGGCTCTGCACCATCTGTTTTAATTCTGCATGTTTCTCAGTAATGAGGCGTTAAAACACCAGCTTGTTGCGATCAGCAGCTGGCCAGCAACGCTGTCTGTCGAGGACAAACGCACTGATCCAGCCTACTTGCGTTATGTCTTCATGCCATATTGACACGAAGGGAATCTTGACTAGAAACTGCTTTAACCCAGTTTATTAGACTAGCAGCCATTCTTTTAACAAACACTAATTAAAAACTCCCTCAAGAGCTCATTATGACACTAATTTGTTTTGTGCTGAAGCTGAGTGATGAATAATTGTATTATAATTGCATTTCCGCATGAAATATAAATAAGATTCCACCAAATGAAATGAAGTTTGCTGCATTAAAAGCCTGCACACATATTCATATTATAACTCAGACTTGTTTTTTAAAATGCACAACTGCTCTTTCATTGATAAATGATTTGAATAACAACATATTTTTGAAGAAAAACTATGAGATACACTGTTAATGATGACATGAGGAGGCGTGACATTCATTCATCTTGACATTTGCTTTTCAAGGCAACTTGCATATTTTCATTTATGCACTACAAAGTTTGGGGTTAGAAAATTATATATTTTAATCAGAAAGGATGCATTAAAGGGGTGATTGATTATGATTTCTCTTTTTAAACTTTAGTTAGTGTGTAAAGTGTAAAGTTTGAGCAGAAACAACATCTGTAAAGTTACGACGCTCAAAGTTCAGTGCAAAGGGAGATATTTCGCTGTTTAAGGACTACAACAAACGGCTGGTAGGGACTACAATGAGCTTCTTCCCAGGTTTGTGACATCACTAACCGAATTTACATAAACCCCGCCCCTGAGAGCACACAACAAAGGGGGCGGGGCCATGTTGGGCTGCTTTAGAGTTGTTGTAGTCGAGTGTTGTTGATGCCGTCATTTTACGCCGGACTGCTTCACAAACGAGGGTCGATTCAAGGAAAAAAGATGAACGTGACGACACATGCTAGTGATGAGTTGATCAACTCCACAGCAACTACATCAATTTATCCACTAACCGTTCAGAAACGTCTAAAAGTTGGAACTTCTTCCTGAGTCTCTCCATCAGTGTCGACTCCGGTTTGAACAATGTAAGGCTGAACACCGTCTGCGTGAGATTCTCCAGCTTTGTTGTTGTTGAGCTGTTAAAGCTTTTTTCTGGAAAGGGGGCGGGGAGCAGCAGCTCATTTGCATTTAAAGGGACACACACATAAACAGAGTGTTTTTGCTCACACCCAAATAGCAAATTTGATAAGCTATAATAAATGATCTGTGGAGGATTTTGAGCTGAAACTTCACATTCTGGAGACACCAGAGACTGATATTACATCTTGTTGAATTTTAAATTGGTCATTAAAGTGACAGGAAAGATATTTTGTTACACTGTTCTTTTGAACTTTCTATTCATAAGAGAATCCTGAAAAATTTTCCACAAAAATATGAAGCTGATAATAAACAGAAATGTTTCTTGATCATCAAATCTGCATATTAGAATGATTTCTGAAGGGTCATGTGACTCTGAAGACTGGAGTAATGATTCAGCTTTGATCACAGGAATAAATCACATTTGAAAATATATTCAAATAGAAAACAGTTATAATATAATATTGCACATTATTACTGTTTTTACTAAAGACTAAAATTTTTTACAAATCCCAAACCTTTGAACGATAGTGTTCATTTTATCAGTTCATGCATTTTGTGGTGTTTCATATAATATGATACGATTATTCATAGACCTTGATCTATAATTGGTGTCGAAAAATTATGACGTTTTTAATGTTAATGTATTTTAAATATTAAATTGCTACAGTTTCCCTTTTTAACATTTAATATAGATTTTTATTATTATTATTTACATGTTAATATGCATTTTGTTATGTACATTCTACATACTTATGTTTATTAAAAAATCCCTGGCATTTGTCCTGTAGGAATGTGTTCATATTGACGCTGTCCAGCACGGCTCTTTTAAGTAAAGGTAAATATTATGTTGAGGTGAAGCTTTCAATATGAAAAAACAAGACATTTGTTTCATTGTTGAAGAACATGGGTTGGTTTGATTTCATGGAAAGGCTGCTGCTATTGGCTAGATTAGTAACCATGGTAACTGTCTTGTGGTTGGACTGGACTTTCATTCCCATAATAAGCAGAGAAATACATTGAGGAACTGGATGAAAATACACCAGTGTCCTCAAGCCATACATGTGAATTTTCTTTTTCTCAAAGCAGTGCATTTGTGTATCATTATGTGCTCACTCTCATGTCATTTCAAACCTGTATGGAGCTCAGAAACTGTATGGATAAGCACTCACATTATTCTTTAGAAAATGTTCAAAACTATAGTTCATTATCCACTCAGTTCGGAGCCTTAGGTCAGTGAGCATCAGATGAGTGTGTGTGTGGTCAGTACATGAGTATCTGTCTCTGGATGACATGCTGGGACAAA
>CM076081.1:35031942-35076942 GCA_038088235.1 Zacco platypus | reverse complement strand
AATTATAATAATAAATGGGTCATCGGGATCTAAATCGAGGCTCCGTATCCTACACAGCTCTGGGATAATCATATGCTTTTCTGTTTATTTTTATACCTTCCATATTCCTTATTGTAAATATGTGTTTCTAACTTTGGAGTTGTGTCATGATGAGCACAGTTTTTCCGTTTAAAAAAAATACTTAATAATAATAATAATAATAATAATAATAATGCATTTGGCAGCTGCTTTTATCCAGTGTGACTTGCTTTGTATTCAAGGTCATTTTTTGTAAAGAAAAAAGCAGTTGGGCTCATACAGGCAGAGTTGGGGAGTAACGAAATACAAGTAACTTAGTTACGTATTTAAAATACAAAATTTGAGTATTTCATTACAGTTACATTTTAAATGGGTGGTAATCAGATTACAGTTACATCTGAAAAGTGTTTTAGATTACCAAAGTGATTACTTTGAATTTTAATGTCATTTAAACAGCAATTGGTGATTCTCTGACTCTGACAGTCTGAAAAAGCGGAGTTAAGTTTCATGTTTTCCACTGTTTTCATGTTTTGTGATAGTTGTTTGTGAGTCATTTTATAATTCACTCGTCACTGCATTTTTTTCTCACAATTTGTTTCCTTCCCTCACAGTTGTGAGTTTGTGTTTCACAATTCTGACTTCTTTTTCTCAGAATTGCAAGATTTAAACTCACAATTGCAAGTTATAATGTCAGAATTGGGAGATATGAACTTGCAATACAAATTTTTTTTCTTGCAATTGGGAATTTAGTGAATTTATATGTCATAATTCTGACTTTTCTCAATATTGTGAGTTTATATCTCATAATTTTGACTTTTCTCAATATTGTGAGTTTATATCTCATAATTCTGACTTCATAACTCACAATTGCAACTTTATATCACACAATTCTGAGGGAAAAAGTGTGGGAATAAAACTTGCAATGACCTTTTTTGTGTTTGTTTCACTCTTATTAGTATTCCAAAGTATTTTAAAGTATTTAGATTAAGTTACTAAACTTGAGTAATGTAACGAAATATGTTACAAATGACTTTTTAAAGCATGTATTTTGTAATCTGTAGTGAAATACATTTTAAAAGTATCCAGCCCAGCCCTGCATACAGGAGACATATTGTTCCCTTGTATTTCACTGAAAGGACAGGCTGGCATTATGTGGATTATTATTTACCCAGAATTCAATGCAATAATGAGCCGACTGTCAATATATATATATATATGCATATTAGATGAGCTGCATTGAAAATACTGCTTGTGACAGCAAAAATATGGCTTTTGTCCACACTCACTGCAGCTTGGAAATACATCTTTTGAATAAATGTCATTTAGACACACATTCAGACACGTTTTATCACTAAGATTCAATCTGATTGGCTCAGATGCTTGCACAGGTGAGGAAATGGCACACTTTGCACATACTTGAGGATATTTTGTGCATAAAGCCCCACTTTCTGAAGAAAATTGAAGCGATTTCAAGACAGCAGTATATACTAAAATAACACTGCTCTGATATTCCGATCAGGTGTTTTTGATCACAGACACTCTTGTGAGCTTCTGCACATCATCTTGAGTTTGAAATGTCATGGCTTTATAAACATAGGTTGCCAACTTTGTAAAATCCAAAGCTTTAGAAATCGATATAAGCTCTTGTCATTGAGCCGTTTCCCATCGCAGGACGATGCAATCAGTCCTTCTCATAATGTTATGCAATTCAACGACACCATTAGAGCTTTAGTGATGTAATTTAAGCCTCATTTCATCCAGCTTTCAGCTCCCTTTTAGAGCCATTTTTAACTGCCAGGAAGAGGAAATCTCTGTTGTCTGTAGGTTGGCATTAGTCTATATATGTTGTGTGTGTGTGTAAGCACATGCACAGATGTTATCCCAGCGCTTAAGCCGCTGTCCCGACCTCTCAATCATTCAAATGCAATTAAAGTGAGTGATTAAATAAATATGGGTTAAATATGTTCGGTAAAATGAATTATTCCTACCTAGACAGCAATGTATGTTTAAGGTAGCATCCGTACCGAACCGTAGGCAGCTGTATACTTATTTTATTGTATTTTATAATTCATAATTAAGCAGGATAATCATTCCAAACGATGGTAAGCCACGGCATCATTATAAGACGCCAAGACAAACCCACACTAAAAAAATGCTGGGTTGTTTCGATCCAAATTTGGGTCTAATTGGATATCAACTGTTAATTAAAAATGGTTGGGTTTGTCCATTTTTGACCCAAATTTGCATTTTTTAGAGTCTGTATTTCAATGCAACAGAGTCAGAGTCAAAATAAAAAACCCATCTGCGAACGAACACTTAAGTTAATTACAAAAAGTGGATTATAAATGTACTTTTATTTCAATCACTGCTAGAAAATATTGCAAATAAAAGGTTAACAGTATATCCTGCTATCATACTATTTTTTAAATATTGTGTTTTATGCTCCATTAGACCTTTAGTATGTTTCAAATGAGGTTTCATATCAGTGTGTTATTGCCGTTGTCATATGACATGATATAAAATTATGATTTAATATACACTCACTGGACATTTTTAGGTGTTCGACTGCTTGTTAATACAAATATCTACTTAGCCAATCACATGGTGATAACTCAATGCATGTAGACGTGATCAAGACGATCTGCTGAAGTTCAAACAGCGTCAGAATTGGAAGAAAGTGATTTAAGTGACTTTGAACATGTGAAGGTTGTTGGTGTCAGACGGGCTCTTCTGAGTATTTCAGAAACTGCTGATCTACTGGGACTTTCACGCACGACCGTCTCTGGGGTTTACGGAGAAAAAAGAGAAAAAGAGCAGCAGTTTTGTGGGTGGAAATGCCTCGTTGAGGTCAGAGGAGAATGAACGGACGGGTTCAGATGATAGAGAGGCAACGGTAACTCAGATAACCACGTGTTTCACTCGAGGTCTGCAGAAGAGCATCTCTGAACACATCCAGCCTTGAAGCAGATGATCTACAGCGGCAGAAGAAGACACACCGTCCGCCGAAAACAGCAAACTGAGGCGACAATTCACCAATTTCTCACCAAAACTGGACAATAGAAGATTGGAAAAACTGATGAGTCTCGATTTCTGCTGCGTCATTCAGATGGTAGGGTCAGAATTTGATGTAAACAGAATCCATCATGCCTTGTATCAAGTGTTTTCTTTGCACACTTTGGACCTCTTGGTACCAACTGAGCATCGTTTAGTATTGAGTATTGTTGCTGACCACGTCCATCCCTTTATGATCTTCTGATGGATACTTCCAGCAGGATAAAGCACCAGCTCAAATCATCTCTAACTGGTTTCTTGAACACGACAGTGAGTTCCCGAAACTCAAGTGTCCTCCACAGCCGCCTGATCCCAATCCAATAGAGCCGCTTTGGGATGTGCTGGAACGCGAGATTCACATCATGGATCTGCAGCAACTGTGGGATTCTGTCATGACAATATGGACCAAAATCTCTGAGGAATGTTTCCAACATCTTGTCTTTGCCATGAAGAATTAAGGCTGTTCTGTAAGCAACAATAGGTCCAACCCTGTGTCCGGTGAGTGTAGATTTGACATTTTCTGAGTCCCTGTCTGTTTCCTTTTGATCAATAGGTCACAGGACTCTGTATATCGGCGTTCATGTTCCTCTGGGGAGAAAAACCCGTCGACACCATCGACATCACGGACACCGACGCAGGAGGAGAAGCAGGGAGAGAGACTCAGGCGTCGAAGACGGACGAGAGTCGCCTTCATTCAGTAACAATCCATCCTTCCTTCAATGCATGCGGATCATTTTCATGCTTAGTATTTTGTCTTTCCAGTACAAACACCTAAACATTCTTAGATACATTAATTTGAGACACAAAATGACTTTCAAATTAAAATTAACCCAAGATTTACTCACCCTCAAGCCGTCTTAGGTTTATATGACTTTCTTGATTCTGACGAAGACAATGGGAGAAATATTAATAAATATCCCGACGCATCCGAGCTTTATAATGGCGGTAATGCGCGACCAAACGAGTTTAGCTGAAGAAAGTGTCTCCATCCACTTCCATCCATCATAAACAATAATAAAGTTTGTGTAAAAAAAAAAAAAAATCCATATTTAACAAGTTATGAAGTAAAATATGTATTATTTTATTATATTCTTCAAAAAAGCTCACGCTGTATCTCATACGCTTTCCCTGTTCAACTTACAGGAACTGACGCGACGCCGGTTTCGTTTTTTTTCCCTGTAATTTGAATACGGAAGGCGGTCTGGCGGAAGCTGGATATTTTACTTCATAACTTGTTAAATATGGATTTTTTTTTACACAAACGCATCGCTTTGCTTCAGACGACCTTTATTAACCCTCCGGGTTAAAATCTTTGGCTAATTTTCATTTCAAAGTGAACTAATCCTTTAAGATATTAATTTTGTTCTCTGAAAAAATTAACAAAATTATCCAGATTTATCTAGGGGTAAGGAAAAATGTTTTCCTTTTAAGTTTAAAATTTGATTCATGTTTAATATCATCATTTTGCATCTCAAGTAAATGTATCTTGAAATAAGCATGCTGGAAAGCAAAACAAAGATACGGAAACACGTCACATCAAGGTCATTAATGAATTAAAACGATGGTTTCCTCACCCTGCTGTTGTTCTGATGCAGTATGCCCTTCTTTCTTTTATGGACCACAAAAGGAGAAATGTTAAAAAAAAAATTCCACTCGCTCTCGTCCATATAATGGCAGTGAACATGCATCAAGCTTTTAATAAAAGATGTAAAAGTTTGCGTGAATGATCCCATGAAACACATGTCATATTTTCCAAGTGTTCTGGGGCTTTACGATAGGATTTGGTGAAAAACAAACCAAAATTGAATGTCTTATTTAAAGAAAATCCTTACTTTGGTTGTTCTGTGCTCGACTGCGTGATTGTGAGCACCGCAGCTCACTTCACCTCGCCAAAAAACCCACAAAAGTTGTGAGAAATCAAGATTAATAAAAATGCGACATATGATACAATGCCTAGAAATCCCAATAAAAGTATTTTCTCTCAGCTAAAGACTGGACTTGTTTGTCTGATGGCAGTCAGAATGACAGTTCACAGAACACGATGACATTTTGTCTGCGTGAGATTCTCCAGCTTTGTTGTTGTTGAGCTGTTAAAGTTCCGCCCTCTTCTGGAAAGGGGGCGGGGAGCAGCAGCTCATTTGCATTTAAAGGGACGCACACAAAAACGGTGTGTTTTTGCTCACACCCAAATAGAGGCAAATTTGACAAGCTCTAATAAATGATCTGTGGGGGATTTTGAGCTGAAACTTCACACACATTCTGGAGACACCAGAGACTTTAGAGTCACTTTAAAGCTTGATGCTCGTCTCTATTTACTGCAGTTATATGGACGAGCACAGATGCGAGCAAGTCTTTTTTTTATTTTTTGTTTTTTTATTTCTCCCGTTGTGATCTGACGGGCATCATTATTAAGCATTAAACATCTCCACGGTGAGTAAATGATGACTTTTTCATTTTAGGGTTAACTATCCCTTTAACTCACATTAACTAACTATCCCTCTTTATCTTGTTCTGTTCCTCCTGATACCCTTTCATCTTTTCTTTCTGTGCTATTTGATTATTTTTCTTTGATGCACGCTCTCTCTCTCTCTCTCTGTGTGTTTTGGTCTCTGATCTGGGTCGTGTTGCTCCTTTAGCAGCTCATCACAATGACTCAGCAGGGACGAGTCCAAATTATTTCCTGTGGTGTATTATTGTCAACATAACGTTTTTGGCTCTCTGATGCTTTTTTAGCTGACTATTTTAGCCTTCTGACTTTTTCAGCTGAGCTGAGTGGTTTATTAAAACTGTTAAATGATGCGTCACAGATACGCCCTCTCAGAGGGTTCAGTTTCTGCTGGGCACTGAGGATGATGATGAAGAGCACATACCGCACGACCTCTTCACTGAGCTGGATGAGATCTGCCTCCGTGAGGGAGAGGATGCTGAGTGGAGAGAAACTGCCAGGTACTGACCCATGTGACTGAGTCATGTGATGTCACCTCGACCATTCATGCTGTGTTGTAATTATCATAATTATGAGTTGACAACCTGTGCTGTTCTACTCTGAGTGGTTCTGTCAACCGCAAAATGAATCTGCAGCAGTCAGGTGGTACAAGTTAGAGCTCTCTGAAAATTCACAATTGAGTTCTACGAGGACATGAAGTTAGAATCTCATAATTATGGTTAATCCGACATGGCATGAATGCACTTTTAGTCATTTAATAAACATTTATGCGTCATATAATAACAAGGATGTTTGCCAAGTTTTTAAAATATATTTTTTGTAATCCTGATTTGTTTCAATGACTCTTAAAAAGTAACGTAATCTAGTAAAAAGTAAAAATGTGTTAATTTTCATGTTATAAAATCTCTGATATTATTTGATTTAACTGATTTCATTCAGTGACTCTAAAAAAAAGTGCGTCTAGTAAATGTAAAAATGTATTTATTTTCAAGGAAATGTTTTAAAATGATTTATTTATTTATTTTCCGTAATTGGGGTTAGTTGATTTGACAGTTAACGCTCTTTAGCTCTGATATATTTTTTAAAAATCTAATATTTAAAAAAGTTAGTGGTGTATAAACAACATACAGGAAGCATTTTGTTTTCATGTGACAAGGAAATGACATCACAGTAGTCACGAGGGCCACATATTAAGGTTAATACATGTACATTTCTTAAAAATATCAGATATTTTAGTATATGTTTTGGTAATTTCATGTTGTCAAGAGATAAAATTATATAAAAAAATGGCCTTTTGAATATTGTTTTTGAGCATAATGATCAAGACATCCACTCAGAAGTTCTCCAGGTGTTAAGAAAAATATTTTATGGTTTTTACTCGATGATTACACGGATTCATTTATTTCTTTTTTTGTCATAAATGATATGGATGTTTTTCAAAATGCATGAAACCAGCATGATGAAATACAACAATTACATTGCAAAGAACTTGACACACAAGCTTTCACCATCTACGACATCTTTATTTGTTTTTATCCCACATATAATTCATCGATATTTTGAGGGGGTCTTTTGACATGATGTTTTAATGTTCAGCGTTTGTCAGAGATTGATTCTTGGCTGCTCTGATATGAGTTTGAGGGATGCATTAAATCTGTTGAGCGGCATTAGTCTAAGAGAGCTGAGGTTATATAAAGAACCTTTGTTGTGTAATGTGTGTGTGTGTGTGTGTGTGTGTGTGTGTGTGTGTGTGTGAGATAGAACAGAAAGGCTAAATACAGCACTTATAATGATGATGATGGTTTCTACATTGTCATATGGCATCACATCAGAGTGCACTCAGCATGGGAATTATTTCTATTTTTTCTTCATGAAGTAATGACAACATGTAAACTGTAGTTCTTTACATACAAAAACATAAAATATGAAACAAATGATCATTTGCTTATTCAGTTAAGGTTACAAAGAAGGGCATTAAAAAAATAGCCTGAAAAGAACAATCTGAAAAGCTGCTTATTTTTCACCTGCATGTCAAACACTGAAGGACAGTTCACTCTTGAGTTGCAAAAGGGCATATTTGCCATATGAAATAAAAGCTGAATGGTTTGTGCGCTATATACTGACTCTGGATTAGTACGAGAGCTTCGTGTGAAGGTTCAGCAGTGTTTTTAGTATTCCTGCATTGGCGCCGTTGTATGCGAACTGAGCTGAGCTGGACGATTACGTCACTGTTTTCTCCAGTGTTGATATACATAAATTAACTAGACTAATAACTACTGATCTTTGCAACGGAATGAATCAATAATATAAGCTGGACAATGACACCATTTTCTTTGGGAGCTGCTGTGCAGCCATAAATGATTTGCCAGTTATTAATGTAAAGCTGCTTTGCCATAATTTGCATTGTAAAAAGTGCTATAGAAGTAAAGTTGACTTGACTTGACTTCAGTTCTGAATTGCAACTTGAAACATTTTCCACATGGATCGGTCATCTGTCATTGTTTTTAATGGTGTCCAGGTGGCTGAAGTTTGAAGAGGACGTGGAGGACGGCGGTGAGCGCTGGAGTAAACCGTACGTGGCCACGCTCTCTCTGCACAGTCTCTTTGAGCTGCGGAGCTGCATCCTCAACGGCACCGTCATGCTGGACATGAGGGCCAGCTCTCTGGAGGAGGTCGCAGGTAACGTTTTCTGTACTTTTATGCATTTGGCAGATGCTTTTATCCAATGGGACTTACACGAGAGGAGCAAAGCAATATAAAGTCAGAATTGTGAGATATAAAGTCAGAATTGCGAATTATAAAGTCAGAATTGTGAGATATAAAGTCAGAATTGTGAGATATAAAGTCAGAATTGTGAGATATAAAGTCAGAATTGTGAGATACGAAGTCAGAATTGTGAGATATAAAGCCAGAATTGTGAGATATAAAGTCAGAATTGCGAATTATAAAGTCAGAATTGTGAGATATAAAGTCAGAATTATGAGATATAAAGTCGGAATTGTGAGATATAAAGTCAGAATTGTGAGATATAAAGTCAGAATTGTGAGATATAAAGTCAGAATTGTGAGATATAAAGTCAGAATTATGAGATATAAAGTCAGAATTTTGAGATATAAAGTCAGAATTGTGAGATATAAAGTCAGAATTGTGAGATATAAAGTCAGAATTATGAGATATAAAGTCAGAATTGCGAGATATAAAGTCAGAATTGTGAGATATAAAGTCAGAATTATGAGATATAAAGTCGGAATTGTGAGATATAAAGTCAGAATTGTGAGATATAAAGTCAGAATTGTGAGATATAAAGTCAGAATTATGAGATATAAAGTCAGAATTTTGAGATATAAAGTCAGAATTGTGAGATATAAAGTCAGAATTGTGAGATATAAAGTCAGAATTATGAGATATAAAGTCAGAATTTTGAGATATAAAGTCAGAATTGTGAGATATAAAGTCAGAATTGTGAGATATAAAGTCAGAATTATGAGATATAAAGTCAGAATTGCGAGATATAAAGTCAGAATTGTGAGATATAAAGTCAGAATTATGAGATATAAAGTCGGAATTGTGAGATATAAAGTCAGAATTTTGAGATATAAAGTCAGAATTGTGAGATATAAAGTCAGAATTGTGAGATATAAAGTCAGAATTATGAGATATAAAGTCAGAATTGCGAGATATAAAGTCAGAATTGTGAATTATAAAGTCAGAATTGTGAGTTATAAAGTCAGAATTGTGAATTATAAAGTCAGAATTGCGAGTTATAAAGTCAGAATTAAAGTAACTTTGCAACTATGTCAATTAACTCTCATCAGAGTATTAGTTGACTGTTAGTTTAGGGTTATGATCAGTAGAAAAAAGTAGGCTTCATTTTCTTTTTGTAAAATATAATTGGTTGTTTTTCTCTTTTGATTGTGAGGTGAACTTTAACCTGAACATGTTTCCGTGAGATTCACCCTTTTATTCTTTACGGTGCTGATAAAATGTTTGCCATCTTTGGTCAAATGAGCTTCCCTTGTCAAATTATCACATTGTAATAGGCTGCGGATGTGTCAGCGCTCGTACGCCGCCGAGGAGCACCTTAAACTGAGTCCAACACTTTAATCTCTGTGGGACTGGTGTAAGACGGCTCAGACCGTGTGTACAGACTCACGGTGTTTAAAGCTCAGCCAAATGAGACGTATGTACAAAGATTTAGTGTTCGGCTTCTGAGCATCAATATTTCATGAGTTGAGCCTGAGAAACTGTTGCATATTCATTAGGATATAGAAGACTAAAGTTAAAATCTGTGGCGAAAACACTGAGGCTTTTTATTTCTCTGAATGCATTGTCATTATCGCTTGGTGTCATTCATGATTTATACAGTGTTGGCACCTTCTCACTCTCTAAAGCATGTGAGTTTTGCATTGCTTAAAGCTGTTCTGCATCTTCAGATACATGAGCCTGATCTCTGAGCGGCCGCTCCATCAGTTGTTATCAACATCATTGTCAGTTTCTGATGCAGAGTTCAAGGAACACCTGCAAAATAGGCACAGATGAGTTTTTTGTCAAACATTCATCACAGATTAGCCATTTAAAGAGCCATCAAGACACCCACTGGCCAGACATATGCCTTCCAGGGAATTCATGCCGTTAGGAATTCATCATTCTATTTATTATTCAGGTTTGAAATGAATAATTAACACTTTGGCGCAGCACTTGAAGTTGAATATACAATATGACAGCTCTATAACAATGCACATCTGTGCTGCTCTTTTAAAAATGACAATAAACATGTGAAAAGAAGACCTAAACAACATCAGATGATTTCAAAACTATTAAAATGTTGTGATGTTAAAGGGGATCTATTGTGCCTCTTTTCACAAGATGTAATATCAGTCTCTGGTGTGTCCAGAATGTGAAGTTTCAGCTCAAAATCCCCCGCAGATCATTTATTATAGCTTGTCAAATTTGCCTCTATTTGGGTGTGAGCAAAAACACAGTTTTTGTGCGTGTCACTTTAAATGCAAATGAGCTGCTGCTCCCCGCCCCCTTTCCAGAAGAGGGCGGAGCTTTAACAGCTCAACAACAACAAAGCTGGAGAATCTCACGCAGACGGTGTTCATCCTTACATTGTTCAAACTGATGGAGAGACTCAGGAAGAAGTTCCAACTTTTAGACGTTTCTGAACGGTTAGTGGATAAATTGATGTAGTTGCTGTGGAGTTGATCAACTCATCACTAGCATGTGTCGTCACGTTCATCTTTTTTCCTTGAATTGACCCTCGTTTGTGAAGCAGTCCGGCGTAAAATGACGGCATCAACAACACTCGACTACTCTTCCTCTTCTCTAAAGCAGCCCAACATGGCCCCGCCCACTGTGTTGTGTGCTCTCAGGGGCGGGGTTTATGTAAATTTTAGAGTTAGTGATGTCACAAACCTGGGAAGAAGCTATATATATATCTATATGGAATAACACAATTTTATCTTCTTATCTTATTCTGATCATTTGTAATGTTGTGTGTTGAATTTCTTAGATATGGTTCTGGACCAACAGGAAGTGGCTGGGCATCTTGAAGATGATATCAGGAAGAAGATCAAAGAGGCTCTTTTGAAGCAGCACCATCATCAGAACCAGAAGAAACTGGCCAATCGGATTCCCATCGTCCGCTCCTTTGCCGATATCGGGAAGAGACAGCCCGAGTCAAACTGCGTGGACAAAAACGGTATTCGTTTGTCTTAGCACAGAAAATACAGGTCTGATTCTGCGGATGACAATAAAATGATACACACTACAGCTCAAAAGATTGGGGTCAGTAAATGAATGTGAAATTACTGTTTTTTCAGCAATGATAAATGATGATATGAAGTGACATTAAGCAGAGTGACAGATTTTGGACATTAAATTCAAGTTTCAACAAAAACATGAAGCAGCAAAACTGTTTTCATCATTCATAATAATCAGAAATGTTTCTTGAGCATAAAATCAGCAAATTAGTATTAGATTCTAAAAATGATTTTCTGAAGGATCATGTGACACTGAAGATTGGAGCAACGATGCTGAAAATTCATCATATTTTAAAACATATTATTTTAGGAAACAGCTATTTTAACTGCAATAACATTTGACAAAATTACAGTGTTTTACTGTTTTATTAACCCTTTAGAACCTAAAGCTAAAATAGCCCGTTTTCACATATTATGTTTTTTTATTATAAAATTCACATACAATGTGCCTTCTTCAAGTGCAAGGTGTAATTTCTTTCAATAGATGGTCAATAAATTACAGTTATTGACCATTAATATGTATGTTGAGTTTTTAAATAGAATTTAAATAGACTAAATTGTATATATTTATATTGTATATAAATAATTCATTTAGAAAAAAAGGAAAAATATATATGATAGAAAGAATCTAACACATAAAACTTGACTATATTACATATATACAAGTCGTTTTGTAACACTGGGTTGCGCAGTTTTCATTCAGGAGAAATGTTTTTCATACACCGCATGGACACATTATACAGATTCACACACCAAATGCGAAAGAGTCTCGCTTAGCTTCCTCTCAAGTCTTATCAAATATCATCGCCCGTGTGCTCCTTCGCCGTGTTTTTGTTTGTTTCCTCTATTATTTCTGCGATCCAAAACTGTCGCGCTTCATATCTCTCCGTTCAAATGCTCCTTCCACCCGCTCTGGCCGAAAGCGGCTGCCATTTACTAATGGAAGGCACGAAATTACCATAATAATCCACATATTGCTGAAAAGCCCATATAGTCTACTGTCTGTAGTAATTTGAATCATTACGATGGCGCAAACGGTTCAAGAGTTACGGTAACATGCAGGGCTGGGTAGGTTACTTTTAAAATGTATTTCACTACAGATTACAAAATACATGCTTTAAAAAGTCATTTGTAACGTATTTCGTTACATTACTCAAGTTTAGTAACTCAATCTAAATAGTTTAGAATACTTTGGAATACTAATAAGTGTGGAACAAACACAAAAAAGGTAATTGCAAGTTTTATTCTCACACTTTTTCCCTCAGAATTGTGTGATATAAAGTTGCAATTGTGAGTTATAAAGTCAGAATTATGAGATATAAAATCGCAATATTGAGAAAAGTCAAAATTATGAGATATAAACTCACAATATTGAGAAAAGTCAGAATTATGAGATATAAACTCACAATATTGAGAAAAGTCAGAATTATGAGATATAAAATCGCAATATTGAGAAACGTCAAAATTATGAGATATAAACTCACAATATTGAAAAAAGTCAGAATTATGAGATATAAACTGACAATATTGAGAAACGTCAAAAATATGAGATATAAACTCACAATATTGAAAAAAGTCAGAATTATGAGATATAAACTCGCAATATTGAGAAAAGTCAGAATTATGAGATTTAAACTCGCAATATTGAGAAAAGTCAGAATTATGAGATATAAACTCGCAATATTGAGAAAAGTCAGAATTATGAGATATAAACTCGCAATATTGAGAAAAGTCAGAATTATGAGATATAAACTCACAATATTGAGAAAAGTCAGAATTATGAGATATAAACTCACTTACTAAATTCACAATTGCAAGAAAAAAAGTCAGTATTGCAAGTTTATATCTCCCAATTCTGACTTTATAACTTGCAATTGTGAGTTTAAATCTCGCAATTCTGAGAAAAAGAATTGTGAAACACAAACTCACAATTGTGAGGGAAAAAAACTAATTGTGAGAAAAAGATGCAGTGACGAGTGAATTATAAAATGACTCACAAAACATGAAAACGGTCGAAAACATGAAACTTAACTCCGCTTTTTCAGACAGTCAGAGTCAGAGAATCACCAATCGCTGTTTAAATGACATTAAAACTCAAAGTAATCACTTTGGTAATCTAAAACACTTTTCAGATGTAACTGTAATCTGATTACCACCCATTTAAAATGTAACTGTCATGAAATACAGTGACTCAAATGTTGTATTTTAAATACGTAACTAAGTTACTTGTCTTTAAACATGACATATCCAGTTTTAAAGGGTTAAATGTAGCCATTTCAAAAGCGTTAAAACTCTGACCAGCCCCAAATTTTTTTGAACGATAGTGTATGCAATGTTCAAGCAACCTACAAAGTTCTTCCTTATTATTCATAGTGGCATGTAAATTCTCTTCAAATGCAGAAACATCGTTTCAAAAGTGTCTCTTGTATTCTGTACGCAAATGGAGAGAAATTGTGTGCGTTTTTTCTATAGTTCAGTAAGATTTTGCATTGTTTGACTGTTTGTTGTTGCTGGTTTCATTAGAAATCTGTCACTTCATTCTGTGGATGTTTAACTTACACATGTCAAATCCACCATCTCAGAGTTTCAGTGTCTCTGTGGTTGTCTCGTGTGTGTGTGTGTGTGTGTGTGTGTGTGTGTGTCTGACAGGCGCTTCATCTCATCTCTTTAAGTCTCCTCTGTGGCGATCAGTTGTTTCAGATGGGGATGATGGGCAGGTCTCATCTTGTTCTCCTTGTTGGCCTCTGTGCTGCTCGTCCAGTGTGTCCATCACCTCACCTCTCCCTCCTCCATCCTCCTCCACATCCACCCACCCAAACAAGAACCCCACCGCCACCTTCAGCCCGGACAGAGAGGACGGCTTGGATCCAGGCAACTTTTAACTTGAGAGACTTTCCCTTCTGCTGTAGTGCTTCCTAAAACATAACATGTAAAGGTGGTTATCTCAGAGAATAGGTTGCACGTGGTAAAAAAGCGTCGTAAATAGTTCAAATGCTGAGTAAGAATGCATGAGAGGATATTAACAACAGATAGGAAATGTTGTTAAGCTACAACCATTTCAATAGCCATGACTGGATGTATTTAGTTGCTTCTAAAGGTGATATTAAACAGTTTTACACCAGGAAAAAGCTACAAAAATTAGTTATCTGTATCTGATATCTTTTAAATTATGATTAGGTTTAAAAAGAGCTGGCACATAAAATAAGTAAGTTAGGGCGACACACAATAACAATGAATGACACACAAATGCACACAAATGCACACCAAAATGTCAAAATCACTGGAGAAAGCTTCCTTTGAGTACATTTAGTATGAAGAACTATGGAAAAGTCTTTGTTAAAGAGTTATGAGCCATGAACCAAACCATCTATACGTTGAATCACATTACAAACCTTGATTTGAAGCAAAAAAAGTATTTGAAAATCAGACAAAAAGACAAAGATGCAAGACTGTGAACTTAACTTTAATGAACTGCAATCCCATGAAGCAATGCAACTGACAAAAATAATCATAATAATAGTAATAATATATATATATATATATATATATATATATATATATATATATATATATGTATAAAACTGTTGATTTGGATCAATATGATGGACACACAAGGATGGATAGTGCATAAATTAAGCCAAAATATCCCAGTAATGGTCATTTCCGATCACATCATTCGGAGCCGGAGTCTGCGCAGTAGTGATCCTGAGGTGGAGCCACGGTCTCAAGGTCCCGCCCACACTCAATCGCAAATAGCTAACTAAAACGTATTTGAAAAACAAAGAATTGTACACATGTATTTGTGATAAGGACTACCTAAAATGAGAGAAGCCATCTTTGGAAAAAAGTGACATCGGATTTTTTGTTTGGCTCGCGTCCCATTCGATAACATGGAGAGGGCGGGGTTTATGACCTATACTGCAGCCAGCCTCCAGGGGGCGATCGAAATGCGTTGGCTTTAGTTTTTAGGACATGTGCGCGGCACACTTGATTGTGTCATTTGCAATGCTTAATGGGAGCGGGTGGCGGGAGTAATGGGAGTAAATTAATCCCACTTAATGGGAGTGTTTTTTGGTGTGATTCGCTTGTTACGATTGTCTTAACTGAATCATGGTTGATATAGTTTTTCACCTGGAAATTCGCTTTTATGTTGCGTGTCCACCAAAGCGTTTTTAGGCAGCTGAAAATGCTAGGAAAATGCCCAGCTGTGAGCGCTTGACGGCTCTCTGGCAGCGCAGTGTTTTATAATTTATAATTTTTTAATTTAATTTGTATAATAATTTGTTTCCGTACTATAAAAATGTAGATAAAAAAGTATTCGCCGCTGTCGAAGTAGAGTATTTGCTATGGCTCGTTTTAAATGATTTTGTACCGTTATGATGCTTGTCAACTGTTGACATTGTACGAGCAGAATGTGATGGTTGGTGGGGTGTTGTATTTGTCCCGCCCCTCTTCCACTGTGATTGGATGGCTGGGTACAAAGTGACATTGATGAGCGCAGCGATTTACCCAAAGCTGAACATTCTTGAACTCTGGTAAAAAACGCGTTTCAGCGTGAAATAGTTATGCTCGTGCAATGCTCCCATTGAAAACAATTGGAAAAAACGGGAAAAAAACGGGAAAAAACGCTTTGGTGGACATTTGATTATTTAAAAATGAAGTTGAAATGCATGGCTTCAACAAAAGCAAATACCATCGATTAACAACCTCGTAGCTGACATTAGGTCATCTTTAATAGTTTTTCTTATCATTCAAACCAAATTCCCCTTTGGAGAAAATGAATAGGATTGTTGCATTCTATTGATAGACAGGTTTGCGTGACAAAACTACATTTCCCATGATTCTCTCTGACTGGAGATGGATCAAATACAAAATAAAGCATCAAAATTTCTCCTCATGGTGTTGCACAAATGCTAAAAAACAGCTTGAAAATCGTCTAAGTCTAATAATTAGCTTTCATTTTACTGAAAAAAAGTTCTTTTAGTTTGGCTCATGCCCAAACACTGATGCTAAATGTAAACAGTTAGTGTGAATTAGGTATTGTACACTTCGTACCAGAAAGATAAGCAGTGTTTTTGCAGATAAATGACATAATATTGTACTGTGAGGAAGGTGAAGGCTATTCTGAATATTCATCACCTTTATACAGGGCTTATGTTTAGGAAGTTTGCCAGCTTCCCACACGCTAACGCTAACACATGAAGTGCACCAGACCCCTTCGTTCTCCTCGGCTGTTTTCTGTGCAAACGCTCAGAGGATCATTAATACTCTAATTCATGCAGCGCTGAGCCAAAGCTGCATTAAAACAGCAGCGAGCATGACTAATAAACACAAATCTGTTCATGCGGTGTAGGCCTCGCCGATGCTCTCTTAACTAAAGGGTTTGGTGCGGCTTCATGCGCTGAAAGCTCTAGAGATGTTTCGCTTGCTTTAGCTGCCTTTAGAGTAGAGCGCAATTGATTTTTTTTCATCGAGTTTTGTTAAAGTGATTTATTTATATCCATTTTTGAAGGCTGCTGTAGTTGGCATACTCGCAAAAATGAGAAATTAGTACTAGCCATCACCTCTCAGCTCATTACGTCTTACTTTGTGGACGTTTCATTCAATTGTGATGGTTATAACACATCTGAGATCATTACAGATCTTCATTAAAATCACTATCAATCCATAAACTTCCATTTCAGTTTGCTACATTTATTTGGGAAATACAGCTGATGCTTGTGCTGCGATCTATTCATCTGTTGATTAACATTGATTAGCGTTGTCATTGTATTGATTGATTGATTGATTGATTGGGAGCTTATGGTTCTACAGGTCAGATGATTTTACCCCAGTCCCAACCCATGAGCACCCACGAGGGCAAGAACGACGTAAGCCGTGAAAACAGTGCCGTGGACTTCAGCAAGGTAATGGCGCAGTCAAATGAACTAAATGTAACTATTTAAATCAAATACACTACCATTCAAAAGTTCAGTAAGATTAAAAGAAATTAATTTTATTCAGCAAGGATGCTTTAAATTGATCAAAAGTGACAGTAAAGACTTGTTACAAAAGATTTCTGTTTCAAATTAACAGTTTTTGTTCTTTAAAGAATTCTGAAAAAAATGTAATTGTGAAATGTAACTGTAATGAATGGACGGTCAACGGAATGGGATCCAATCGCAGGCTTTTGTTAGTAAATAGAATGGTCGTAACAGGCAGGGTCAAACACCAGCAAACAGGTGTGGAGGAGGATAGGCAGAATCGTAGTCGGTATACAGGCAAAGATGTAGAGGTAGGCAGCAAGTTATCACAGTCCAGTAAAACACAGCAATAGTCAAAAGGCTGGCGGAGAAACAATCACAAGCGGCAAAAACAGACAGGATCAAGACCGGAAAACAAGGTATAAACGCTCAGAAATGTAATCACTAGGAATAACAAGACCTCGCAAAGTATGTGTTTTTGAATGTGTCTTAAATAGTCTGGGTAATGAACTGCAGCTGGTTGTGGTGATCAGTGATTAGGTACAGGGCTTCTGGGAAATGTAGTCTGCCTGAAATGAGTGAGTGAGTGTGTAGTGCATTGTGGGAAGTGAAGTCCGGGGGTGAATGTGCATGTATGTGTGTGTGTGTGTGAAAGTCCAAGGTGGAGTGCCCTCTAGAGGCTGTCATGGGCATAATCCTGACAATAACACTTTCCACAAAAAATATATGAAGCAATGTTTTCAACATTGATAATAATAAGAAATGTTTAATATTAGAATGATTTCTGAAGGATCATGTGACACTGAAGACTGGCGTAATGATGCTGAAAATCCAGCTTTGATCACAGGAAAAAAGTGCATTTTAAAATATATTCAAATGGAAAACAGTTATTTTAATAATAGTTCATATTTTTTATTAATTTATATTTGTAATAATATTGACTGTTTTTACTGTATTTTTAGTGAATGAATGCAGCCTTGGTGAGCAGAAGAGACTTCTTTCAAAAACATTAAAAAAATAGAACTAGATGTGATTAGGATTGCAAATAGGCCGAAAATTTCCAGAAACTTTCCAGAAACTTGCCATAGGAAGTTAAGATGGAAATTTAATTTAGAATTTACAGCAATTAAAGTGAATTAATTGGAAATTTGGGGTAATTTATACAAACTGTATCATATACAAATATAAATATAAACATTTTGTTTGGCCATAAGCAGACATGCAAGCAAACTAATACAAATTTTAAAAAATGATTTATTTGTGAGTAGAACTGTAATAAATTCTTTCTTTGGACAAAAAAAAAAAAAAATCTTTTCCATCTACATTTCAGTTCCCATTTCAGTTTTGCAAATTTCCAGTTTATTCCCACGAGTTCCCATGTATTCCCGTTAATTCCCATGGAAAGTTTCCAACTTTGAAAAATCCTGGTATTTTGCAACCCTAGATGTGATGCAAACATGACATGCAGGGAAAAAAGTAAATTGTGTACTTGATTTACTAAATCGTGCGCACAATTTACTATTTCATTCCCTCAATTTGCTAAATCATGCGCACGATTTATAAATCGAGGGAACGAATTAGTAAATTGTACGTACAATTTTTTTTTTCTGCATGGGGCTCCAAAGATGCATCAATTTTTTGGTAAAAAACCCCCAAAACAAAACAATTTTAACATAAATTTGTTGTAAGAGTATAGATTTTCAAAAACATACATTTATTTTTAAAAATGTAATGCTAATTCTTACTTTTTCTTCCCCAAAACACACATCTGACTGTATTTTATAGTAAAATTACACAATGTCCTGGTAAATCTATTATATTATTTTTTTAAGTAACTTAAAGTTTCTGTTAAAACAACACATTTTTACAGTATGTAAAAGGTCTCACAGTTCAGGACAGTACATAGATGTATGTCAATTTTCTCTGAACCACCTTCTGTTCTGGGAAAGGGATTATGGTTTAAACACATCGTGGCTGAAACCCTCTTTACCTGACATTAGACTGTTCTGTTTCTTGCGTTAAGTGGGTATAATGGTTGTGATCCCATGAACAGATGAGAGTGCTGTCTGGCTCCACAAGAGTGGTGATGAAATGCTGCAATAAAATAAAGAATCACATTATGAAATCTTACACAACACATGGCCTTTTGCATTATGTTAGCCTACATAATCTCTTTGGCTCTGTACATCATCTTGACTTTTGACCCTAAACCAGTCTAAGAACACATTTCCACTGTAACCGGAAATCTACAAAGATTTTCAAATACTATGTGCATGCACAGGATTTGTTTTTTTTAATGCTTTTTAATATTCTATATGAACAATTGATGATCAAATCTCAGAATCCTGGATATGGATGGGTTACGTAATCATGGTGGCTTGACAAAACCAGCATACTAGTAGAAAAATGGGTTAAGATTTGTATCATAACCAGTGATATACTATTATAGTTTTTTTATGTTTTATTTTCATTTTATTTTATTTAATTTTTGTTAGAACTTATTCTTTTCCCATTATTTAAAAAAGCAAACAAAAAAAACACATAGGATGGTTCCAACTCAACTACAGTGGTGTGAAAAAGTATTAGCCCCCTTCCTGATTTCATATTTCTTTGCATGTTTGTCTCACTTAAATGTTTCAGATCATCAAACAAATTTAAATATTAGTCAAAGATGCAGTTTTTAAATGAAGGTTGTTATTATTAAGGGAAAACAAAATCCAAACCTACATGGCCCTGTGTGAAAAAGTGATTGCCCCCTAAACCTAATAACTGGTTGCGCCACCCTTAGCATCAACAACTGCAATCAAGCGTTTGCGATAACTTGTCTTTTACAGCGCTGTGGAGGAATTTTGGCCCAATTGTCTTTGCAGAATTGTTGTTATTCAGCCACATTGGAGGGTTTTCAAGCATGAAATGCCTTTTTATGGTCATGCCACGGCATCTCGTAAGGATTCAGGTCAGGACTTTGACTAGGCCACTCCAAAGCCTTCATTTTGTTTTTTGTCAGCCATTCAGAGGTGGTCTTGCTGGTGTGTTTTGGATCATTGTCCTGCTGCAGAACCCAAGTTCGCTTCAGCTTGAGGTCACAAACAGATGGCCAGGCATTCTCCTTCAGGATTTTTTGGTAAACTCCAGAATTCATGGTTCCACAGCAAGTCTTCCAGGTCCTGAAACAGCAAAACCCCAGACCATCACACTACCATCACCATATTTTACTGTTGGTACAACAGTTTTTCTGAAATGCGGTGTTACTTTTACGCCAGATGTAATGGGACACACACCATCCGAAAAGTTCTTTTGTCTTGTCAGTCCACAGAGTATTTTCCCAAAAGTCTTCGGGATCATCAAGATGTATTCTGGCAAAAATGAGACAAGCCATAATGTTGTTTTTGCTTAGCAGTGGTTTTTGTCTTGGAACTCAAGACCATTTTTGCCCCAGTCTCTTTCTTATGGTGGAGTCATGAACACTGACCTCAACTGAGGCAAGTGAGGCCTCATTGGATGTTGTTGTGGGGTATTTTGTGACCTCTTGGATGAGTCGTCGCTGCGGTCTTGGGGTAATTTTGGTCGGCCGGCCACATCTGGGAAGGTTCACCGCTGTTCCTTGTTTTCGCCATTTGTGGATAATGGCTCTCACTGTGGTTCGCTGGAGTCCCAAAGCTTTAGAACTGGCTTTATAACCTTTTCCAGACTGATAGATCTCAATTACTTTCTTTCTCATTTGTTCCTGAATTTCTTTGGATCTCGGCATGATGTCTACCTTTTGAAGATCTTTTGGTCTACTTCACTTTGTCTGTCAGGTCCTAATTTAAACGATTTGTTGATTGAGAACAGGTGTGGCAGTGATCAGACCTGGGTGTGGCTAGAGAAATTGAACTCAGGTGTGATAAACCACAGTTAAATATTTTATCAGGTTGCGGGAAACATTTTTTCACACAGGGCCATGTAGGTTTGGATTTTGTTTTCCCTTAATAATAACAACCTTCATTTAAAAACTGCAAACTTGTGCTATCTTTGACTAATATTTAAATTTGTTTAATGATCTGAAACATTTAAGTGTGACAAACATGCAAAGAAAAATAAGAAATCAAGAAGGGGGCAAACACTTTTTCACACCACTGTATTAAACCTTCAAAATCACTGAATGTCAAACCTGTTCAAAACATCCATTCAAGACATTGTCCTTAATATGCATGTGTATTTCTCAGCTAGCGATGCCGTAACCCGACTCCTGCGTAATCATTTGTGTATAGATAGACCTGCACTTCATGAAGAAGATCCCTCCCGGTGCGGAGGCCTCTAATATCTTGGTTGGAGAGCTGGAGTTTCTGGACAGGCCTGTAGTGGCGTTTGTCCGCCTCTCACCTGCCGTACTGCTCAACGGCCTGGCAGAAGTGCCCATTACGACCAGGTGACATACACGTACACATACACAAAAACTCAACATATGAACACCAGTTACATTCATGTTTTGTGCTTGATCTGTCAGGTTCCTGTTCATCCTGCTGGGACCTCTGGGTAAAGGGCCCCAATATCACGAGATTGGCAGATCAATTGCAACCTTGATGACAGATGAGGTAACTAGAGATAGTTTTATAGTTAGATCCTGCTACTCCAGATCCAGTTAGTTGTTGTTTATTATCAGCATTTATTTACTTCATATTCATGCTATAGTAAACTGCAGTTCATGTGAAAGATAAGCTGTTTTGTTTTTTTATGGGGCGGGTTGTGGTGCTATTTAAAATCTCATCTAGGTCACTAACAGAGCCTGGGACGGCTCCAACATATTAAGATGGAAACATTCAAATGGACGCATTCATATTAATAAACATAACTCACGTTGGTGTCTTTTATCGAAATACTGTTGCTTTGATTTTCCTTTTATCCAGAACACGGCACAAATTCACTACCTTGAATGGATTATTATTGCGTTAATAAAATGGGTTTCATGCAGACTGAAGTGTTTCGCAGAGATGAGAGGATACGAAACTCCTGAGGTCTTTCACAGCTCAGCAGATTCTCTCTCACTTAGTCTTTGAGGAGCAGAGGAGACTTACAGAACGGCCCTAATAACATGCAAATGACTGCTAATTAGCCAGAAAAGCACCCTTCATGCCAAGCTGCTGGTTGATGTTGCTAAGGCAACATCTTAAGACATTAATGAAGAGCATGAAAATGTGAATATGTACTTTTTTTCCAGGATTCCTGTATATGTAGTCTTAAAGAAATAGTTTATCTTGAAATGAAGACGCTCATTTCCTTTCAAATCCTCGTTGTTTTTTAATGCAAAGAATGTGGATGGTGCTTTATACTGCCAAGCTCCAAAATGAATAAAAATATATCATAAAAATTTGAGTTTGACAATGCTTTCGTTGTTTTTTCGAACTCTAACATTCAGTCTCGTTTTGTGTTTCACAAAAGACAGAGAATAATATGCTGTCTGATGACAGAAATGACACACATTTTGATTTTTATATACGAACTGTTTCTTTAATTCAGATTACTTTTTCGTCTTTCATCACATCATATTTGAGTAAGAATGTTCTGTTTTTGTCTTTTGCAGGTTTTCCATGATGTGGCCTATAAAGCTAAAGACCGCAATGATCTGATTGCTGGAATTGATGAATTTCTTGACCAAGTTACAGTTCTGCCACCAGGAGAATGGGACCCTTCCATCAGGATAGAGCCGCCAAAAAACGTCCCGTCCCAGGTCAGTGGAACAGGACTACAGATTCCTATAAACCCGGCTTATGTCGGACAGATAAAAAGAAGGATTGAAGTTTAGTACTAGTCAAAAGTCTGGACACGCTTGACTAAATTTATGTTGCTCACGATCTTAAAAGGCTTTCAATCTAAAGATCTGATGCTTCAAATGAGTTTTGTAGACCAATACAAATTGCGCATAATAAGGAATTTCTGTACAAAATTATGCATTTAAATACACTGAAAGGGATGGGTTGCAGTACGTTTTGAAGGAAAAGTATAATGAAGTGCACATCTATTGCTTCTTTACTAGTTTAAAAGCATCCCATGATGGACCTCATGAATATCCAGACCATATTAAGCTCTTTTTCAAAGTCTTGATTTTGTTTAATAGAAAAGGTTTTCATGCTTGAATGTTTAAAAACATTCATTCATTATTTTTCACACATTCTCCATTGTTGCAGCTCCTCTTTTCCCAGTCTGTCAGTAACATTGCTTTGTTTCTGTCTCTATGAAGCCCCTCCTTCTGAAAAGCACACTGTGCTCTGATTGGTTGGCTGGATCAGTGTGTTGTGATTGGTTAAGCGCTTTGAGCGTGTTTGGGAAATGTTCCGCCCCTTACCATAACCATGAGTTTCAACACACTACTAACTAACTCCACCAGGCCCCGCCCCTTTATTTTGCATATGTTTTGGGCGGGAATTATTTAGGAATATTGTGACGTGTTCGTTCCTGGAAGAAAACTCAACACTACAATGGTATGGCAAGCCGTTTTGACTTTTATTCATTTTCAGGATAACTTGTGATATCAACAATTAGATTTTCACTAGTTAAAATGTTAATTCTTGATATCAGGAATTAGATTTCCACTAGTATAAACTATAATTCTTGATATCAAGAATTGTATTTTTACTAGTGAAATCTCGCCATAGGCTGCCATTCAAATTCAATTGTTGATATCAAGAATTCATTTCTTACTAGTTGAAATTCCTGTTTCACATATCAGGAGTACAATTCTTACTAGTAAAAATCATTTTTGATATCAATAATTACATTGTTACTAGTGCAAATGTCTATTCTTGATATCAACAATTGAATTACTACTAGTAAAAATATTCATTTCTGATATCTGAAAATGAATTCCTGATATCAGTATAATTTCTGATATCTAAAACGGCTTTCTTACTAGTAACAATCACATTCATGATATCAGAAATGAACATTTTTATTAGTAACAATGTAATTGTTGATATCAGAAATTTGCATTTTTACTAGTAAGGATTGTATTCCTGATATGTGAAACTGGAATTTCAACTAGCAAGAAATTAATTCTTGATATCAACAATTGAATTTGAATGGCAGCCTATGGCGAGATTTCACTAGTAAAAATACAATTCTTGATATTAAGAATTATAGTTTATACTAGTGGACATTGAATTGTTGATATCGAGAATTAACGTTGTTACTAGTGGAAATCTAATTCCCGATATCAAGAATTAACATTTTAACTAGTGAAAATGTAATTGTTGATATCACAAGTTCATATCCTGAAACTGAATAAAAGTCAAAACGGCTTGCCATACAATGGAGGCGTTTCAGGGAGTTCAGAATCTTCCGCTAAAGAGACTTTGTGCTTTGGAACTTTGCAGACCTTCTTCAAGCTCAAACAGCAACATTACACACTAAAGAAAGGTGAAAATGTAAAAAAAGTTTGAAAAGTCCTCTTTAAATATGAGATTATGTGTCAATACATCATTCCCAGAGTTCTCATCATGTTTAATATTATTCTAAAAATGTGCAAAACACCCAATAATGAATTATTAGGTGTTTTCAAACCTTTGGCTGATAATATAGTTAGACAGATATTTGTGGTTAAAGGTGCACTATGTAATTTTTCGTCCGCTAGAGGTCGCCTATTCAAAACAAAGGCGTAGCTTGATGACGCCAAGTTTCAGCGTGGAATCTTGGGACGTGTGGTCTTGGTCTGAGGCATGGTACTCGCAAAAAATCAAGAAAATTAGATTTAAACAAGACTAAACGTGTTGAGCTTTATGACAATGATTCATTTTTATGTCTATAAATGTATCAAAACAGATGTTCCCTTGTCTAATAAAATTTTTAGATTTTATACTTTCGTGTTTCCATGGTTTCGACAAAATAAAACCGGAAACCGAGGTTAACGCGGATATGACGTCATTGACAGGCGACTCCCTCACACGTCCCGGATCCTTGGTTAAAATAGCAATTTTTTCACGATTTGCAAATAGTTGGAAACATTTGAGATATTGTAAGTACTCAACTGAACAAAATATATAACACTGGCCCAGTGGTTTTTGGATATTTTATTGAAAAAATCTTACATATTGCTGCTTTAAGATCAAATCAAATGAAAAACTGTTCTGTTAAGTAAAATCAAGTGTGTTATGTGCCATATGTGTATGTACAGTAAGTCATGTGATGTAATGATTTATAAAGAGCACAGCTGGCTGTCTTCTCACTGTGATTATAAAGATTAAAACCGAGCATTTACTGTAGAATCTCGATCTAGAAATATTGAAGAGAGAAATGAAATGGAAAAGAGCGAAAATAAACCCATTTCCTCCAGTGATGTAAGCACAGATCAGCTCACAGACATTAATCTGAGCATATTCATCTCAACCCTGATTATCTAAATGATTTACTTGACATTTCCCTAGAGATTTTAAATATTTTAATGGGACCCAAAACACACAATTCTGTCATAATTTACTTAAAGGATTCGTTCGCTTCAGAATTAAAATTTCCATGTAATTCAAGATGCTTGTCTTTCTTCAGTCGAAAAGAAATTAAGATTTTTGAGGAAAACATTGCAGGATTTTTCTCTATACAGTGATTTTCAAACTTTTTGAAAGAAATTAATACTTCAGCAAGGACTGATTAAATTGATCTAAGACATTTTTAATATTACAAACCATTTATAGATGGTTGGTGTAGATGGTTAAATATATGCAAAGAGGACAAGACCAATCACAATTCAGTATGCAAATTCTACGATGACATCATAGCTGTATGCAAAACAAATGTCTGTATGTTAAAGGTGCAGTAAGCAATTTCTGAGAAACCCAAATAAACACACCCCTCCCTTCATGGCTCCGCCCCTAAAATAACAAACACGCAATGCAACGACTAACAGCTGGTGAATCAGACAGCTCGCGCAAGTATGGATGAATCAGCTGTGATTCAACAACAGCGTGTCTTAGTTCTGAGAGATATAGCAAATCCGAAGTCACTCGCGTATCGAACAGAAGCCGTTTTCAGGCCTTCCCGCTCTCTGGAAAGATTAACGCGGTTCCTATAGCTTCTTTCCAGTTAAATTCCTCTGACCTTTTCCTCTTTGGTAACATCTCAGCCAACTCTTTTTCTACAAATATCCCGCTTGCTCGCTCTCTCCTCCCCCATCATGAGTGGACACGCCCCCTACTGCTGATTGGCTACAAGAGTCTTGTGGGCCTCGGTCTGATCCTATTTACACAGTCAGGACTATGAGGGTTTTATTCAGCGCACACACACACACACAGAACAAACATCTAGCAAATACAGACATCCCACCCTGTGAAAAAAGAGGTGAGGGTCTCCACAAAATCCAAACACAAGTGGTCACAGAAGACGCCTTTGATACGTGTAATAACACCAGGTGTAACAGTAATGCCTCTTGGCCGAGCGCTGAGACAAATATAGATTACTCTGATTGGCCGGCTGGATCAGTGTGTTGTGATTGGTCAACCACTTAGAACGTGTTTCGAAAAGGTCACACCCCTTACCATAACCGTCGAGTTTCAAAAAAATAAAAACTCAACTAGGCTCCGCCCCTTTATTTTGCGTATGGGCGGGAATTATTTAAATATGGAATATTGTGAGAATGCAACTCCTGTTCGCTCGGTATCTGGGATATTGTATATAATTTGCGGGAGTTGCTATCAATATGCGGGAGACTCCCGGACCTTCCGGGAGAGGTGGGATGTCTTTTCAACATAATTTCTCAGAAATTGCTTACTGCGCCTTTAAGCAGGCCGAATTAATTGCAGTAGTTCAACACTTATGATTACAGATTTAGAACAAACACTACACTCAAAAAAATATTTCAGTCTAAACATAAGTTTTATGTAATTTAATTACATAGCAATTTTCCATCCATTTGGATTACATAGTTTTAACATAAACAAACTAATAAACTTAATGTGATTCATATTTGTCAGTCATATGTAAATGAAACAGGTAAGATTTATGTAATAGTTGAGTATATGAATCGTGAGAGATTAAATGTCTTTTATCTTCAGTTGATTTCATAGAAGGCTGTGACTGAAGTCAGTTGTAGTTCTTGTGTTTCTCTGTCCTTCAGTGATTCTGCTTGTTAACAGCAGGTGTTCATCATTAATGCTCAATCATCACTTAATGATCTCATTAACTCTGACACTGCTTCAACGGTACTTTAACTCAGTAGTGTGCACACACATGACCACTAAACAGTGTTAATTAACCTGGGCATTTTTCTGTGAACTATTACATAAATCTTACCTGTTTCATTTACGTATGACTGACAAATATGAATCACATTAAGTTTATTAGTTTGTTTATGTTAAAACTATGTAATCCAAATGGATGGAAAATTGCTATGTAATTAAATTGCATAAAACTTATGTTTAGACTGAAATATTTTTTTGAGTGTAACCTCAAAAGCATCTTAAGCGTAAGTAAATCACAGAACCGTTGGCACCAATGATCTCTACGATCAACTTAGCTCACGATGCTTTTGAGAAACGCAGCCCAGAATGTTTGAGGAATATCTTTGTCCAGTCCTCTGCTGCTTGCTGTCAGATCTCCTCTCAGTTTTATGTTAAGAGTGCTGCTGTATCACTCTATATCCTCTGTGTTTGATGTAACAGGAGAAGAGAAAGATCCCTGCAGTGCCTAATGGAGAGCTGGCAGAGACGGAGGAACATGGTGGACACGGAGGCCCTGAGCTGCAGCGCACCGGGAGGTCAGTCTGGAGTGTGTGTATGTGTGTAGACACATCACAGTCACATGTCAGTTTGTGTGAAAGCCGTGGAAAAAAAAAAAAAAATCATAAATTAGATCTCTTTAATATCTCCTTTTAGAAGGAATGGAGATGTTTGCAGAAGTCTCCTGCTTTTTAGGTCTTTTTTCCAGGTTTCGAAAGAGATGATAATGTAATCTTGCACTGCAAGGATGAGAACTAAAGTGAACTAAATGGACCATATGGGTGGAACGTTCTAAAGAACTTCCGCAATAATATAAACCAGCTGGAAAACTGTCATTTGTTGGTGTGACGGTATCTGTAATGTCCTCAACAGCATCAATAGTGTAATACTTTATTTACTTTATTTTGTTTATAATTAGAATATAGTCACTTAAATAGTCAGGCCTGATTTCAAAACACTGATTCATGAAGCTTTATGAATCTTTTGATTTGAATCAGTGATTCGGAGCGCCAAAGTCACGTGATTTCAGTAAACGAGGCTTCGATACATCATAAGTGATTCGAAATATCAATAGTTCACGTGACTTTTGGCGCTCCGATTCACTGATTCAAAACAAATGATTCGTAAAGCTTCATGAATCAGTGTTTTGAAATCGTCCATCACTAGATATTGTTGAAAAGTTTTTATTTAATTTTTTAGGCACACAAAAAGTATTCTCGTCGCTTTATAATATTAAGGTTGAACCACTGTAGTCACATGAATCGCTTCCGAAGAAACTTTTACAAGAAATGGCTAATATGAGCCAATAAATGGTCCTCTGCTGCCATCTGATGGTTATAGTGGTAATCAATGACTTTTTTATTTTTATAATAAATGTTTTTTCTATCAAATGTTTTCCTACATCTTGAAACGTTCGGTTTTACAAATTTTGCAGTCTCAGAAGGAGGAACGAATAATGTTTTAACATTTGAAAAATAACATTTAAAGTGCTGGAAAAATGTTGCGTGTCCAATTGCGTGACCCTTCGCAAAGACCCGCCCCCTTTGGTTACTGTTGCTATGTCCGACAATCCATGCGCTCTCACGCCACACATCATGTTCTCACGCAGTGAAAAATACATCGTGGAGCAAAGAGGACACTGACAACGTATGAAACAGTTTCATATTTCAAATATTGTAATTTTTAAAGAAGTTTAATCAATAAATAGCGTCTAGTGTGTGTTTAATGTGTGGTGACAGATCACTGTAGCTCCTCGTGAACCGATCATCTCTTCATACTAGTTCATTTATAGCATCAAATAAACATGAATGAACATCAGAAGGAATGTTGTTTCTCCCCTGACTGCTTTGTCAGACAAAATGGCGGATTCGGGGTCATGATTGGTCAGATCGCCTGTCAATCAAACTGCCGGCGAAGGGTCAGTTGAGCTGGATAATGACCATATTGTCATTGCTTTATAGTTTAATCAAATTTGTATCATAATTCCAACTTTAACTCTGTTATTGAACTGAATTGAAACACTGAACCGATTCGAGCGGAATAATAACTCTATTGTTACACAGTTATTGAACTAAACTGAATCAATATTGTGAAGCTTCTTTGAAACAATCTGTATTGTATGAAGCGCAATAGAAATAAAGCTGACTTGACTTAACCTTAACAATTGTGCGATCAAAAGTCTGAGATGTCGTATATCGGAGCTGTCATTCACATTTTGTTGATCGATACTCCGATTTCTTTAAGACAGACATCTAATACTTAAACATGACACAACTTTAATTCCATTAACTCTCATGAACTATTAAAAATAGAAATGTTCCTCAGAAACCGCGCAGGTCACGTGCGGCTGTGTTCATTATGATAGTTAAAGGACTCATTTAGGACGATCGTTTCATTCTCTACTACAATGTAACCGAGAGCCGTGCCACTGAAGACCAGGTTTTCAACTCTCCAGTGAACTGGACAGATGCCATGTTTGACATTTGGTCACACTCTTCCTGTTGAGTGACAGTTTTCACAACTTTGAGTGACTTTCTCTCTTCTCACAACAATAATCCCCTTCTGTTCTCAGATGGCTCTTTTCTCCCAAATGGTCTACAGCGATTATATCTGATCAGCCCTAATTAATATTTCTTTCTGATTAAAGAGGTCTTCCTTACATAGCGTGGAGTACCTGAATGACCTGCTATTTGTCTTAAATATGCTTATATTTATTTGAATGTGTTCGACTTTTATTATTATAAATAATATAAATATATTATTATGAACAATAAATTATATTATATTGTATAAATATTACATTTCCCGTGTGACAAATGCACTGGATATAATATCTGCTGTGATTTTTAATAATATTGACTTTTTTTAATTCAGAGTTGAATTATTATTTTATCTTTATCTATATTTATGTACTACATTTTTTTAGTATTTATATATTTATACATCATTGTTTACCACAACGGTTCATAGCATTGAATTGTGAAAACTGTATTTAGCATTTGCTAAATTAAAAATCATAATTTTTTGTCCCTGTGAAAGTGCAACAGGTTTTTTTTTCATATGCGAGATGCGCCAGACTTCACAACACTGGTCTTAAAATGCGTGACTTATTGCGAGGAATATTCCACATATGTGTCGGAACATGGTGGAAAAAAAAATCTCCATGCATCCTTTAGAAAAAATTATTTTTCTGCTAAGGAAAATGTTAGAAGATGTGTGACTTTTAGACTGTAAAATAAAAAATTAAGCCTATTTTTATGAAAGAATTGAGCACATTTATATCTTAAACTCCCATTACTGTAATGCATAAATGCAGTATCTTTTTTACTTCCGTTATTCTCATTAATATAATGCATTACTGTAAAAACAAAATGAAACGGCACTGGCCAGAAAACCGTGGGATAATGCATGGAATATTCCATATATGTGTCGAAAATGGAGAAAAAAGACTCCAGTCATCCCATAGATGCATTTTTTTTCTAGCTCGGAAAGTTGTTAGATGTGATTCGCAACAGATTCTTTGCAGTCCAAAATAAAAAAGGAATAGTTTAAAAACAAAGCCTATTTTTTTTAAGTGCATTGGGATTGTTTTGTCAATCTCTCACATTATTTTCATTATTTCTCGAGTGTTTTTCCCTTGTTACTGTAATAAATTACTGAAAAAAATTACAATTTGAGTACGATTTAATACTAAAAAAAAAATAATAATTTTGCATTATAGGAATGACAATTTGTCAAAGTGTCATGAAAATAATTTTGACTCATCTTTGGTGGCTGGTGAGTTTATTTTGCATGTAATTCTCTGCGGAATGTTGCACAGCTCTAAACGTGTGGCGGTGAATTCCGTTTAAGCCAGTTTTCCAGCTTTTCCGCAGCTCAGAAGGCGGTAATCTTGTGTGTCTGGTGTTTTTTTGTCAGGTTTTTTGGTGGATTTGTTATGGATGTGAAGAGGAAGGCTCCGCACTTCCTGTCGGATTTCACAGATGCGCTCAGCCTGCAGTGTTTGGCCTCTTTCCTATTCCTGTACTGCGCCTGCATGTCCCCTGTTATCACCTTCGGAGGGCTGCTGGGAGAAGCGACAGAGGGACGCATAGTAAGAACACCATGTACACGTGTGTGCATTCAAATACACACATGTGGTCTGCATCTGATTGGCTGGTTTAGGTTGCGTATTCAGTAATATTTTCATTTATGTTAATGTAGTCATATAAACATGATTTTGTTTTTTGTTTTTTTTATACATATTCTCCCCTTTTCTCAGAGTGCAATTGAATCTCTGTTCGGAGCCTCCATGACTGGAATTGCGTACTCGCTGTTTGCCGGACAGCCTCTCACTATTCTGGGCAGCACCGGACCCGTTCTGGTGTTTGAGAAAATATTATTCAAATTCTGCAAGTATGTCTAATGCCATTGCTCTGATGTCTCATATCGCTTTGAGTGAAAACATTTTTAAACTATAAATCTATCTATCTATCTATCTATCTATCTATCATCCATTATTCTATTTATCGAACGATTTATTTATCGATCTATCTATCTATCTATCTATCTATCTATCGTTCTATCGTTCTATCATCTATCATCTATCGTTCTATCTAACCATCATCCATCATTCTATTTATCGAACGATTTATCTATCGTTCTATTTATCTATCTATCGTTCCATCTATCTATCTATCTATCTATCTATCTATCTATCGTTCTATCGTTCTATCTATCGTTCTATCTATCTATCTATCGTTCTATCTATCGTTCTATCTATCTAACCATCATCCATCATTCTATCTATCTATCTATCATCCATCATTCTATTTATCAAACGATTTATCTATCGTTCTATTTATCTATCTATCGTTCCATCCATCTATCTATCTATCTATCTATCTATCTATCTATCTATCTATCTATCTATCTATCTATCTATCTATCTATCTATCTATCTATCTATCTATCTATCTATCTATCTATCTATCATCCATTATTCTATTTATCGAACGATTTATTTATCGATCTATCTATCTATCTATCTATCTATCTATCTATCTATCGTTCTATCGTTCTATCATCTATCATCTATCGTTCTATCTAACCATCATCCATCATTCTATTTATCGAACGATTTATCTATCGTTCTATTTATCTATCTATCGTTCCATCTATCTATCTATCTATCTATCTATCTATCTATCTATCTATCTATCTATCTATCTATCTATCTATCTATCTATCGTTCTATCGTTCTATCTATCGTTCTATCTATCGTTCTATCTATCTAACCATCATCCATCATTCTATCTATCTATCTATCATCCATCATTCTATTTATCAAACGATTTATCTATCGTTCTATTTATCTATCTATCGTTCCATCCATCTATCTATCTATCTATCTATCTATCTATCTATCTATCTATCTATCTATCTATCTATCTATCTATCTATCGTTCTATCGTTCTATCTATCGTTCTATCTATCGTTCTATCTATCTAACCATCATCCATCATTCTATCTATCTATCTATCATCCATCATTCTATTTATCGAACGATTTATCTATCGTTCTATTTATCTATCTATCGTTCCATCCATCTATCTATCTATCTATCTATCTATCTATCTATCTATCTATCTATCTATCTATCTATCTATCTATCTATCTATCTGTCTATCTATCTAACCATCATCCATCATTCTATCTATCTATCTATCTATCATCCATCATTCTATTTATCGAACGATTTATCTATCGTTCTATTTATCTATCTATCGTTCCATCCATCTATCTATCTATCTATCTATCTATCTATCTATCTATCTATCGTCCATCATTCTATTTATCGAACAATTTATCTATCGTTCTATTTATCTATCTATCGTTCTATCATTCTATCGTTCTATCATTCTATCATTCTATCTATCTATCGTTCTATCTAACCATCATCCATCATTCTATTTATCGAACGATTTATCTATCGTTCTATCCATCCATCCATCGTTCTATCTATCTATCATTCTATCTAAATATCTATATCTATCTATCTGACTGTCTATCGCTCTATATATCATTCATATCATTCTATCCTTCCATCCATCCATTGCTCTATTTAACTGTCTATCATTCTATTTATGTATTCATCAATCTATTTATCTATCTATGATTCCATCTATGATTCATCCATCCATCGTAGTTTTATTGGCAAGGCCTACGTCCCTTCAGACTTGCAATCTCTCTCCAAACTGTCCAGTAACTCAGAGTACATACAGAAAAATGTTGCCTGTACAGCCTCCAGACTGTGTGAACGTCCAGTCCCGGCTGACGGTGTCTTTGTTCGCAGGGAATACGGGCTGTCGTACCTGTCCCTCAGGACGTGTATCGGGCTGTGGACGGCATTCCTCTGTCTGCTGCTGGTGGCCACTGACGCCAGCTCACTCGTCTGCTACATCACACGCTTCACGGAGGAGGCCTTCGCCTCTCTCATCTGCATCATCTTCATCTATGAGGCCTTGGAGAAGCTCATTCATCTTGGGGAGACGTATCCCATTAATATGAACAACAATCTGGAGAAACTCACCACTTACAGGTGAACACCCAACTTAATGAGTGACAGAATGATGAATGCCAATTGCCCAAATACACGGAGTGTTCTTTAGAACATCCGCAATAATATAAACCAGCTGGAAAACTGTCATTTGTTGGTGTGTTGGTATCTGTAATGTCCTGAGGTAGCTTCAACAGCATCAATAGTGTAATACTTAGTTTATAATTAGAATATAGTCACTTAAAAAGTCAGGCCTAGCTTTAATTTAGTTATTCAAACGTAAGACGACATAAAAAAAGATTACATTCACCCATCGGTTTTCACACTTTTGTGTGGAAAAAAGCACCGTTCATCTTCGGAACACAAATGAAGATATTTTTGATGAAATACGATGGTTCAATGAGTCTCTATTGACAGCAAGATAATTAATACTAAAACATGTTTAAAACAGGTCATGTGACTACAGTGGTTCAACCTTAATATTATAAAGTGACGATAATACTTTTTGTGCGCCAAAAAAGCAAAATAACGACTTTTCAACAATGTTTAGTGATGGACGATTTCAAAACACTGATTCATGAAGCTTTACGAATCTTTTGTTTTGAATCAGCGGTTTGGAGCGCCAAAGTCACGTGATTTCAGTAAACGAGGCTTCGCTGCGTCATAAGTGACTCGCAATTTCAGTACTTCACTGAATACTTCATACTTCACCCGGACAAAATGTTTTTTTAAACCTAGTGATTTTATAATGTTTATTAAAAAATTTTTTTAATTAAAATTAGTGAAAAACTATTACAGGAAATAGCTAAAATGTGCAAATAAATGCTCCTCTGCTGGATATAAATGTTGGATTTCCTACATCTTGAAATGTTTGGTTTTACAAATGGGGACAATCTCATAAGGAAGAACAAATAATGTTTGAAGTGCTGGAAAAATGTTGCGTGTCCATTTGACCATTTGCAAACAGTTTGATTGACAGGCGACCTAACCAATCATAACCCCGAATCGGCCATTTTGTCCGTCAAAGCAGTCAGGGGAGTTAGTGGATTAACGTTGGTGAACTTGAACTTGATAAATTGTGTGTCCTCACGTCTTTCCACACTTGAAACAACATTCCTTCTGATGTTCATTCATGTTTATTTGATGCTATAAATGAACTAGTATGAAGAGATGATCGGTTCACGAGGAGCTACAGCGATCTGTCACCACACATTAAACACACACTAGACGCTATTTATTGATTAAACTTCTTTAAAAAATTACAATATGTTAAATATGAAACTGTTTCATATGTTGTCAGTGTCTCTTTGCTCTATGATGTATTTTTCACTCCATGAAAACATGATGTGTGGCGCGAGAGCGCATGGTTGTCGGATATAGAAACAGTAAATATCTATCTATCTTTGCGAACGGTCAATTACAGCCTACAGTTCACCGGAAATACCCAAGCTGGCTTAGTGAAAACCAGGAAGTAACCATGCATATTGTCAGTTCTGCATATAAGATTATAGAAACAAATGCAATTTAATAGCAAAGCAAGTTAAAGGATGTTTCTGTTTTGTAGATGCTCCTGTATTGAGCCTGCAAACCCCAGCAATGCCACCCTTCTGTACTGGGAGCAGAACAACATCTCGGCTCCGGAGATCTTCTGGGAGGCTCTGGAAGTTCAGGTCAGAATAGGCTTTTGAGAATCCCTGTCCCAGTTTACAACTCATATTAACCTTATAATGCTTTCTTTATCATATCTCACTGATTTACATTACAAGCGATCAGAATTTCTTCTGCATCTGCATCAAATTGCATATTTTTTGCTCAGTTTGGGCCTCTGAATAAAATTGAGGGTTTTTTTCCTCCTCATCCATGAGTGTCACTATTTCATTTCATATGAGCCATAAAAGCACAGGACTGGGCTGGTTACTTTTAAAACGTATTTCACTACAGATAGCAAAATACGTGCTTTAAAAAGTAATTTGTAACGTATTTCGTTACATTACTCAAGTTTAGTAACTTAATCTAAATACTTTAGAATACTTTGGAATACTAATAAGTGTGGAACAAACACAAAAAAGGTCATTGTGAGTTTTTATCTCACAATTCTGACTTTTTCCCTCAGAATTGCGTGATATAAAGTTGCAATTGCGAGTTATAAAGTCAGAATTATGAGATATAAACTCACAATATTGAGAAAAGTCAGAATTATGAGATATAAACTCGCAATTTTGAGAAAAGTCAAAATTATGAGATATAAACTCACAATATTGAGAAAAGTCAGAATTATGAGATATAAACTCACAATATTGAGAAAAGTGAAAATTATGAGATATAAACTCACAATATTGAGAAAAGTGAAAATTATGAGATATAAACTCACAATATTGAGAAAAGTCAGAATTATGAGATATAAACTCGCAATATTGAGAAAAGTCAGAATTATGAGATATAAACTCACAATTTTGAGAAAAGTCAAAATTATGAGATATAAACTCACAATATTGAGAAAAGTCAGAATTATGAGATATAAACTCGCAATATTGAGAAAAGTCAGAATTATGAGATATAAACTCGCAATTTTGAGAAAAGTCAAAATTATGAGATATAAACTCGCAATTTTGAGAAAAGTCAAAATTATGAGATATAAACTCACAATATTGAGAAAAGTCAGAATTATGAGATATAAACTCACAAACTAAATTCACAATTGCAAGAAAAAAAGTCTGTCAATTCTGACTTTATAACTTGCAATTGTGAGTTTAAATCTCGCAATTCTGAGAAAAAGAAGTCAGAATTGTGAAATGCAAACTCACAATTGTGAGGAAAAAAACAAATTGTGAGAAAAAGTTGCAGTGACGAGTGAATTATAAAATGACTCACAAAACATGAAAACAGTGGAAAACATGAAACTTAACTCCGCTTTTTCAGACGGTCAGAGTCAGAGAATCACCAATCGCTGTTTAAATGACATTAAAATTCAAAGTAATCACTTTGGTAATCTAAAACACTTTTCAGATGTAACTGTAATCTGATTACCACCCATTTAAAATGTAACTGTAATGAAATAAATTTTGTATTTTACTTGTATTTCATTACTCCCCAACCTTGTAAGAGCCTGAAGCATCAAATATGATTTTGTGACAATATACAACAAAGCCAAAATAATCAAAAATCCAAATATTCAGAAGTTTTGAGAATACTCATTGTTATTTTACCTGCATCAACTTCACATGTTATGTTTCCATGGGAATAAAAAATGTCTGATTTGAATGACATGATAGAGAGACTGTTAAGGGAGATTAAGGAAATTGGAGCAGTAATAGACTGGATTACATCTGTTTAATCATCATAAAAGCTAAAAAGATCATTGTCTTTTAATGGGTAAGAGTGGCAATAACAGCATGTTGAGCAGATGTCTGTGTGATTGTGTTTGTGTTTTGGAAATTTATAGCATTTAAAGGAACAGCTCGTCCAGAAATGAATCACTTGTTACCATGTTGTTGTGAGTGAACTACTCAAGTAAAGAAACAAAAAACCCACTCAAACATGAGTTTATTATTTACTCACCCTCATGTTGTTGTGAGTGATCTATACTTTAAGTAAGAAAAAAAACAACCAATAGTTTATCTTTCTCATTTCAGGACTGCATTGAGAAGAAAGGGGAATTTGTCGGGTCAGCTTGCGGGCCTCATGGTCCGTACGTTCCTGACGTTCTCTTCTGGTCTGTAGTTCTCTTCTTCTCTACAGTGGCCATGTCAGCGTTCCTCAAAGAATTCAAGACCAGCCGCTACTTCCCCACCAAGGTACTGCAGTCTCTGCTCGTCTGAGAGCTGCTGCAGCCTGGCGCCCTCTAGTGTTGCTGTGGAGTGTTTGCTGCTGCTGAAAGGAGGGGAATAACATGTCATTCCTGTTCCTTCAGGTCAGATCCATCATCAGTGACTTTGCAGTGTTCATCACTATTGCTACAATGGTTCTGGTGGATTACGCTTTAGGGGTGCCTTCACCCAAACTACAGGTGCCCAATGTGTTTAAGGTTTGTATCAATCTATCTATCTATCTATCTATCTATCTATCTATCTATCTATCTATCTATCTATCTATCTATCTATCTATCTATCTATCTATCTATCTATCTGTCTGTCTGTCTGTCTGTCTGTCTGTCTGTCTATCTATCTATCGTCTGTCTGTCTATCCATCTACCTGTCTATCTATCTATCTATCTATCTATCTATCTATCTATCTATCTATCTATCTATCTATCGTCTGTCTGTCTATCCATCTACCTGTCTATCTATCTATCTATCTATCTATCTATCTATCTATCTATCTATCTATCTATCTATCTATCTATCTGTCTGTCTGTCTGTCTGTCTGTCTGTCTGTCTGTCTGTCTATTCATCTACCTGTCTATCTATCTATCTATCTGTCTGTCTGTCTGTCTGTCTGTCTGTCTATTCATCTACCTGTCTATCTATCTATCTATCTATCTATCTATCTATCTATCTATCTATCTATCTATCTATCTATCTATCGTCTGTCTGTCTATCCATCTACCTGTCTATCTATCTATCTATCTGTCTGTCTGTCTGTCTGTCTGTCTGTCTGTCTATCTATCTATCTATCGTCTGTCTGTCTATCCATCTACCTGTCTATCTATCTATCTATCTATCTATCTATCTATCTATCTATCTATCTATCTATCTATCTATCTATCTATCTATCGTCTGTCTGTCTATCCATCTACCTGTCTATCTATCTATCTATCTATCTATCTATCTATCTATCTATCTATCTATCTATCTATCTATCTATCTATCTATCTATCTATCTATCTGTCTGTCTGTCTGTCTGTCTGTCTGTCTGTCTGTCTGTCTATTCATCTACCTGTCTATCTATCTATCTATCTATCTATCTATCTATCTATCTATCTATCTATCTATCTATCTATCTATCGTCTGTCTGTCTATCCATCTACCTGTCTATCTATCTATCTATCTATCTATCTATCTATCTATCTATCTATCTATCTATCTATCTATCTATCTATCTATCTATCTATCTGTCTGTCTGTCTGTCTGTCTGTCTGTCTGTCTATTCATCTACCTGTCTTTCTATCTATCTATCTATCTATCTGTCTGTCTGTCTGTCTGTCTGTCTGTCTATCTATCCATCTACCCGTCTATCTATCTATCTATCTATCTATCTATCTATCTATCTATCTATCTATCTATCTATCTATCTATCGTCTGTCTGTCTATCCATCTACCTGTCTATCTATCTATCTATCTATCTATCTATCTATCTATCTATCTATCTATCTATCTATCTATCTATCTATCGTCTGTCTGTCTATCCATCTACCTGTCTATCTATCTATCTATCTATCTATCTATCTATCTATCTATCTATCTATCATTCTATCCATCGTTCTTTCATTCTATCATTTGTTCTAGCGTTCATTCTTTCAAGCTGTCATTCTATGTATGTATCTATCTATTGTTCTATCATTCTATCGTACATACTATCATTAATTTTATCAAGCTGTCATTCTATCTATCTTAATTTAATTTACACAAAGAGATATGTGGGCTGTAAAAGTAAAGTAAATTATAGAAATATTTTTTTTAGGACATACAAAAATGTGGAATTTAATAAGGGAAATGCAATATGTAAAAGTACAATAATATTTGAAAAATGTAACATGGAAAAAAAGTGCAATTAAATATACAGTAGTATGTACAGCTAATTATATAATTCATACCTTATACCTTCATTTAAAAAAAACAATGTTCAAAGTTTATTATGTTATATTAATAGACTCAATAAGAATAAATGTTGCCAATTTAATTTATTCTTGCAACATGTTTTCAGCCAACTCGTGATGACCGTGGGTGGTTCATTAACCCTCTTGGTCCGAACCCGTGGTGGACGTGTGTGATTACAGTCCTTCCCGCCCTCCTCTGCACCATCCTGATCTTCATGGACCAGCAGATCACAGCGGTGATCATCAACAGGAAGGAGCACAAGCTGAAGGTGGTGCAAGTTTCACCTACACATTTAAAGCTAGTAAGTTTTGCAACTGAATTAAGCGAGTTAACCCTTCGTTTAACATCTTGTTCCTACAGAAAGGCTGTGGCTATCACCTGGACCTGTTCATGGTGGGCGTGATGCTGGGCGTTTGCTCTCTGATGGGGCTGCCGTGGTTCGTGGCGGCGACGGTTCTGTCCATCACTCATGTGAACAGTCTGAAGCTGGAGTCGGAGTGCTCGGCGCCCGGAGAGCAGCCCAAGTTCCTCGGGATCAGAGAGCAGCGGATCACCGGTCTCATGATCTTCCTCCTCATGGGATGCTCCGTATTCATGACCTCAGTGCTGAAGGTCTGGAGCTCAATCATCAACATACTTTCAATAGCATTTATGTTTATGGGTGAAGATGCGGTAACATTTACTGTCGCTCTGTGAAATCCAGTCATTCCAATAAGAATCGGGAGTTTCGCGCACGTTTTCAACTTGCAAATGAGCTATGTAAATTATGACTGCACAAAAACCTGCACTAACAAAAACTAATACTAACAAAAAATGTTTAAATTTGTCTCCTTAGTTCATTCCAATGCCGGTGCTGTATGGAGTTTTCCTTTACATGGGTGCATCTTCTCTGAGAGGAATACAGGTAAAAACACTATAAACAATGTCTGTTTATCTAACACTGTGGCATGAAATTATGCTGTGACATCATGGCTGGAACGACAACATACAAAGTACGGCAAGGATAATCTCAGGTACTGTTTATGTGCTTAATTTAAGCATCTAATGTGAGTATGAAAACAACTTTGTGTGCCCTCAGATCTTGAAAATAAATTAAAGGGGACCAATAATGCCTCTTTTCACAAGATGTAATATCAGTCTCTGGTGTCTCCAGAATGTGTCTGAAGTTTCAGCTCAAAGTCCCCCACAGATCATTTATTATAGCTTGTCAAATTTGCTCCTATTTGGTTGTGAGCAAAACTACACCGTTTTTGTGTGTGTCCCTTTAAATGCAAGTGAGCTGCTGCTCCCCGCCCCCTTTCCAGAAGAGGGCGGAGCTTTAAAAGCTCAACAACAACAACAAAGCTGGAGAATCTCACGCAGACGGTGTTCATCCTTACATTGTTCAAACCGGAGTCGATACTGATGGAGTTTTAGAATGAAACCGGACGTTTCTGAATGGTGGATAAATTTATGTAAAGTTAAAAAAGTGAAATCATAATCAACCACCCCTTTAAAGGAAACAAGAACTTACTCAGAATGTTTTTGTTAATGTTAATTGGTGTAATGTTTGTTGTGAATGTAGTGTTCTTACAGAGAGACTCCGCCCACATCCTCTTCTGATTGGCTGTGGTTTTTGATTGATTTTGTCACGTCTTGGCCTAGAAATCACACTTTTAAAGTCACGCTACGTGATGTATCCAGTTTTTCCAAGACAGCGGGAACCCTGGTTCTTTAAAGACAAAAAAACTGTTGAATTTAAAATGAGAAATATCTTGATTTTGCTTATTTTAATCATTGTTTTGTCTTATTTTAAACCATTTAAATCATCTTGTGGCCCCATTGGAAGTTTCCTGAGGCCCTCCGGTTGAAAACCGCTGCTCTAATATTCATATTTTCTCATCATCTCAGTTTTTTGATCGTATAAGATTGTTCTGGATGCCGGCTAAACACCAGCCAGACTTCATTTACCTGAGACACGTCCCGCTCCGAAAGGTTCATCTGTTCACCATCGTCCAGCTCAGCTGTCTGATTCTCCTCTGGGTCATCAAAACCTCCAGGGCTGCCATCGTCTTCCCCATGATGGTATATATTTGACTTACTAAACTTTATTATATTGTTGTTAATATTTCCCACAGTATGCAACTAATATTATCCATCATACAGTAGAGAATTCTTGTAACTGACCAAGTTTACATATATATATATGGTTAGTGGACATATATACCTCGCCTTACATTAAAAATGTAAATTAAAATTGTATAGTTTTACTGTGGTGAAGAAATTCACAGGCAGAAAACTAATCAGAAGGTGTTTAAGATCATGAAAACATATAGTCAGTCAAGCGTGTCTAAACGTTTCTCTGCTAGAGTAATTGCCTCTCTTTTACCGGTTTGATTTAATGTACTTGGAGTAATATGTGATAATTGAATTAATGATTTGCTCCTGGCAGGTGTTGGCGCTGGTCTTTATTAGGAAGCTGCTGGATTTCTTCTTCACAAAGAGAGAACTCAGTTGGCTCGATGACCTCATGCCCGAGAGCAAGAAGAAGAAGCTGGAGGACGCTGAGCGAGAGGTGAGCTTTACAGTTCATTATCTAATTGTAACATTCACTGCAAACAAGCCCTTTGCCTGTAAGCAGCAATTTACAAGGTCCAAGCAGAACAGAAAGAACCAATGAAATGCACAGATGTGCCTGACATCGAAGATTTGGAAAATTAAGGCAACAAGAGGCTTCTAGTCAAATCCTGAAAGTTTTGAACACTAGCGTTCAAAAGTTTGGGGTCTGTAAGATTTGTTAATGTTATGAACGAAGTTCCTTATGTATGGAAGCTGGTTTTCGCCATGGAATAAAACAATCTGAAAGATAACTGCAAATTTTTTTCTCAGAATTCTGACTTTTTTCTCACAATTGTGTGATATGAACTGGCAATTGCAAGAAATAAAGTCAGAATTGAGTGGAATAAAGTCAGAATTGCGGGTTATACTGTAAACTATATCTCGCAATTCTGACTTTTTTCACAGTTGTTTATATCTTGCAAATCTGACTTTTTCTTGTAATTCTGACTTTTTTCACAGTTGTTTATATCTTGCAAATCTGACTTTTTCTTGTAATTCTGACTTTTTTCTCACAGTTGTGAGTTTATATCTCCCAATTCTGACTTTTTCTTGTAATTCCGACTTTTCTCACAGTTGTGAGTTTATATCTCCCAATTCTGACTTTTTCTTGTAATTCCGACTTTTTTCTCACAGTTGTGAGTTTATATCTCCCAATTCTGACTTTTTCTTGTAATTCCGACTTTTCTCACAGTTGTGAGTTTATATGTTACAATTCTGACTTTTTCTTGTAATTATGACTTTTTTCTTGCAGTTGTGAGTTTATATCATGCAAATCTGACTTTTTCTTGTAATTCCGACTTTTTTCACAGTTGTTTATATTTTGCAAATCTGACTTTTTCTTGTAATTCTGACTTTTTTCTCACAGTTGTGAGTTTATGTCACAATTCTGACTTTTTCTTGTAATTCTGACTTTTTTCTCACAGTTGTGAGTTTATGTCACATTTCTGACTTTTTCTTGTAATTCTGACTTTTTTCACAGTTGTGAGTTTATATGTCACAATTCTGACTTTTTCTTGTAATTATGACTTTTTTCCTTGCAGTTGTGAGTTTGTATCTTGCAAATCTGACTTTTTCTTGTAATTCTGACTTTTTTCACAGTTGTTTATATTTTGCAAATCTGACTTTTTCTTGTAATTCTGACTTTTTTCTCACAGTTGTGAGTTTATATCTCCCATTTCTGACCTTTTCTTGTAATTCTGACTATTTTCTCGCAGTTGTGAATTTATATGTCACAATTCTGACTTTTTTCTCACAATTCTGACTTTTTTCTTGCTGTTGTGAGGTTATATCTCGCAATTCTGACCTTTTTTCTCAGAATTGTGTGACATAAACTCGCAATTGTGAGTTATAAAGTCAGAATTGCTAGTTCTAAAGTCCAATTCTGAGGAAAAAAAAGTCAGAATTGTAAGATGTAAACTCACAATTGTGAGATAAAAAGTCACAATTACCTTTTTTATTTTTTATTCATTGGCTTCCAACAAGCCTCCATACATATGCTCACCAAGGCTGGATTTATTTAAACAAATGTTCTAATAGGATGATTTGGTGCCCAAGAACCATTTCTTATTATTACCAATGTTGAAAACAGTTGTGCTGCATTTTTGTGGAAACTACATTTTTTTCCCCAGAATTCCTTGATGAATAGAAAGTTCAAACAAACAAAATTTATTTGAAATAGACTAAAGATCTTTCCTTTCACTTTTGGTCGCTTTAATACTTCCTTTCTGAATAAATGTTTAATAAAAGAAATAAATCTTAATCCCAAACTTTTGATTTCCAGTGTATGTTAAGTAAAACTGTCAGCAACGCCCTCTGTCGGATTTGAGTGGTATGACACTCACTCATACTTTTATTGACACTGGGCCTTAGTTATTACACATGAGCAGAATGCACAATTCTGTGTAAAATGTTCATAAATCTACATAATTCATTTTATACATAAATCACTTAATCACTCAAGTGGTTTGGCAAAGCCAGGCTTTCAGATTTCAAAATGTTACAACACAAATTTCTGAATACTCTGCCAGCTATTCCTTCACATTTAATTAGTTATACATCCATACATGCCTAATTTTGTGCATGGTTACATGTTTTAAATGCTCCCCCTAAAAATCCCGGAAAAAGATCTGGAAGAGCGTTTCACACAAAAGTTCTCATGCGGCACTCAAACCGGCCCGCAGTTCTGAACACTTATATTTTATAGTGTTATACTTTTGTTGCTAGGCAACACAAATCCATCACATAATTGCGATTTTGCCACTGAAATAACCCTAATGCAAAATTTAGTGACTTTTTGCCACACAGCGGCAATAATAATAAGGGGGGAATAATAACCTACTTCAAAAACTTCACTGTTTGAACCCCTAATAACACAAGTAATTAGTATTTGGACGACGATTTCTATGTAACTGAAAGATACAACATGACTGCTGGTTGAGTTTATTTATATAAGCTGAATGAGAGGAAAAGGATGAGATTTATGCTCTGTTTTTGAGAACTCACGGAGGTCCTGCTTTAATGAGGAGATCTGATTTGTGCTCCAGTTTTACAGTTTGTTTTTCCTGCATTTAGAGACTTTCTGACCCCCTGGCAAATAATCTCATGTTTTACTCTTGGTAAAATTGCCATGATACGTTTCTTATAGAGAGACCCCGATTCACCCACCTCAGTATCTGAATGCATTC